>JAKSZP010005418.1:0-162029 GCA_022478985.1 Massospora cicadina | reverse complement strand
GAGAGCCCACTACAATATTATGACCAGGAAGCCATTTGTGATCCGCAAACCATTTATAATCATTGATAGCCTTTGTGAGGTGCTCCTGTACTAAGGACTAGGTAGATCGGATATGCTCAACGTGATCTGTGGCAGCAGGAACCTCTGGGCGTATACAGGGACTGACCAAAAAAGAGGGATTATAACCTAACGTTGCTTCATAGGGGGAAAAATCCCGTAGAGGCGTGAGTACCATTGTTATTGGTGAATTGTGTGAGAGGGAGGTCATTGGCCCAAGTATCCTGGGCGGTTGAAGCATAACAGCGCAAATAATGTTCCAAAATTTGGTTAACTTGCTTGGTTTGCCCGTCGGACTGGGGCAGGTAAGTGGTGGAATGACAGGGGGTAATTTTTAGGATGGATAAAAGCTCATTTTTAAATCGCACTGTAAGTTGGGGTCCATGGTCATTAACAATCTCCTGTTGGAGGCCAAACATCAAGAACACATGGCATACAAAGAGCTGAGCAGTCTCTTTGGACATGATTGCAGAAGTACAGAGAATAAACAGAGAAAATTTTGTGAAGCAATCAACCACCACCATCACTGCCATAAACCCATTAGAACAGGGGAGTTTGGCAATAAAGTCCACAGACACCAATGCCCATGGACCCTCCACCTGCTGTAATGGGTGCAGGAGACCCTTCCTTCCTGAGTGGTCAGACTTAGCCCAAGCACAGGTAACGCAATTGGCAATCCAAACTGGAACTACCTTAATTAAGCCCCCCAGTTATAGGTTCACTATATTGATTCAATATTTTTTTGTTGCCTGGATGGCCAATTGTGGGAGGGTCATGATGCGCACAAAATACCTCAGCTCAGAAAAGAGGGGGAACCCAAATTTGTAACCTAGAATAGATGAGTCCTTCCACCATGGAGTACAGAGAGTGTTTATGATTTTGAAGGGCCAATTGCTCAAATAACTCCACCCCTTTGGGGCAGGTCATTTGGCTGGCTAAGACCTAACCAACAAGTGGGGCGTTGGAAGCATTGGAGGCAAAAGAGACAACAGGGGGAACAATTGACAAAATTTGAGCAGCAGGAATCACGGTAATAAGGTCTACTTCTTCTGAATCTGTGGGACAGTGGGCAAAGTTTTGGCTGAGAAAATTAGGAAGTACGTTAAGCGCACCTTTTACAGATTCATATTTTAAAATGAAACTGCATAAGTCCCAATAGGTTCAGGCTTGTCAATGCACCAATTTTTGAGGTTTACAGAAATACAAGAGAGCTTGGTGATCCATGAAAACAGTTAACTCATGCTGGACACCCTGTAACAGGTACTGCCAATGAGTCAATGCCCATGCTACAGCTGCCAACTCTTTATCATAAATGGCCCAGGATTGCTCCATAGATGTAAATTTTTGTGAAAAATAAGTGACCGGATGTTCTAAGCCCTCATGCCCTTGGAGAAGCACTGCCCTCACTGCCATCGAGAAGGCATTGCATGCAATGATATATGGCTTAGCAGGATCTACATGTTTCAGGATGGGAGGGGATACAAACTCTTCCTTGATTGAATTGAACACCTGCTGGAATTCAAGAATCCAACAAAATGGTATGTTCTTGCTGGTGAAGGGGTGGAGCAGGGCCACCAACTGGGAAA
This sequence comes from Massospora cicadina, assembly GCA_022478985.1. Taxonomy (NCBI): domain Eukaryota; kingdom Fungi; phylum Entomophthoromycota; class Entomophthoromycetes; order Entomophthorales; family Entomophthoraceae; genus Massospora; species Massospora cicadina. The sequence goes on along the minus strand of JAKSZP010005418.1, from coordinate 160,386 downwards.
GAGCTGGGGAAAATTTTTTTAGGAAAATAATGGTTTCCAAGAAACTCTGTAATTGTTTCTAGGTTGTCAGGGTAGGCCATTCCTGGATAGCATTTAATTTATTGGGAGGAATCGCATAGCCATCCTTAAGGGTGAGGTTCCCAAGAAAGGTAACTTCCTCCTTATAGAACAGCATTTGAAAGGCTTAACAAACAAGCCTGCCTTATTAAAGCAGCCACAACCGCTTCCAAGTCAATAGTATTGTTTGGGAGTCAGGGAGTGTACCAGAATGTCATCAACCTAAGTGACCATGAAAGTAAACCAGAGGTCACCCAGTACACTGTCAATCATATGTTGGAACATAGCATGGGCATTCTTCAGCCTGAAGGGCATTACGTGGAATTGGAAAATGCCTCACTTTGTCAGTCCGCTGTTAATCATTTTTGCCCTTCCATTATCTAAATCTGGTTAAAGGCGTTGACGAGATTCAGTTTATAGAACACCTGAGATTTGGTGATTGCTTGGCTTATTGTCTTCTCTAAAGGCATGGGTAGAGATAGTGAACTGTAACTTTGTTTAAATGTCCATAATCCATGCAGGGATGGAGGGAACCATCGACTTTTTTAGTGAAGACAATGGGAAACATGACTGGCAATGTCTCCTTAAACAACCACCCTTTTTCCAGCATATTGTCCAACAAAGTGTTAAGCGCAACCTCCTCCTCTGCTGTGTGGGGATACAATGGGCAGTTGATATTCACCAACTGTACCGTCATACGGAATCCATAGTTAAATTTGGTGTGAGGGGGAAGATGGTTAACCTTCTCAGAATCAAAAATACTCCAGTAGCGCATCAATTATTCAGGAAAATCAGATGGGAGGCCCAAAAGGGAAACGAGGGAAGTTTTGGAGCTATGACCTTGGGCTTTCTTGAGAGTATTTACTAAAAAAAATTATCCCTCAGTTTGATCATTGGCAAAAGACAACATATTTGACTCTAGATGAATCTTAACATGTTGCTGACGCCACCATCCAACTCCTAAGATAACTGGGAACACCAAGTTCAGCATTGCTGAGAACCAATTGCAGAAGCTGAACTGGTGTATTGAGAATATAACTGGTCAGCAAACTAGGTATGAGGTTTGGGAGGCTGATGATGCAACCATCACCAAAGGGCCTGCATCCAGGTCAAGTTCCAATTGTTGAGCCAGTTCAACACTCATAAAATTGCCCGCAGCTCCAATATCCACCAAGGCCTCAAAGGAGATATGATGGGACCCAGCACTAATCTTCATGGGTAATAAGAAGTAAGTGAAGTTCTCTTTATTGTTAGTTGTGGATGAATCCTGTGAAAGAAGAGATGTTAGTGGAGTCAGAAGAAACCGTTAGGTTCATAGGGGGAGTAAGCTCATTGCAAGTCAGAATGTCAGATACTACTGACATGGGCACAATAGCCGCAGCAACTATGGGGTGTGTATTTGACATTTTGAGTGGAACTAGGCTATTATGGGCTGGGAAAATTTTCTTCAAAACCTGGTTCAGCTGCAAAGAAGGGGCCATTGCTACACCAATATCAACAAGAAAGGCAGAAATGGTTAGGAATAATTGTTGGTCAATTATGTCAGGTAGACAGCAAGTTAAAATTGGACCAGCCTGCCAGCTTAGGTGCCAGAGCACCCAAATGATAAACCAGAATGCCAAAGGCACTACTGCTGGTATGAAGGATATGAAACTAGAAAGGACTTTTGCCAATAACTGATGATGAGCCAGAATCTTGTACAGGCACATAATAAAATACTAGACTAATATGGCCATTAACCCCAAGGGGTGTATGAGTGTCAGCGAAAAAGCAGTTTATTTTTCAACATAAAGAACTAAATTTTGGGAAAGGTTTTTAATGGAAAATAAAGGAAGAAAAATCAACCAACAATTTTCTCAGTGCAATGCAACTGATTAAATAGTGGTCAATTGATGAGGAAACAAGCTGGGATCAGGTCTCTCAAGTTTGACCTAACTGGCAAATTATTTGGGAATGTGGGCAGATAAGCTCAATATGAAACTGACATCAAAGGATTTTGCAGCAGGCCAAGTCACTGTGAGATTCGACCTCAAACGCCCAAACTGAGACTCAACTGCATTTCCAGTGGTTGGCATGACGGCGTCTGGCCTGACAAGCAACAGGAATCCTCCAAGGCCACCCCACATAGGGGTGGTCCCAATTGGTTGAGAACAGGTTTGGGATGCCCAACCTGCCCATGCCCAGTTGCTGGGCCATTCATTTGGTCAAAAGTGTTGCATCAGCTGCAACGCCCAATTTTCCAGAAGGGAGCTTCAATTATCATTGATGGTGTCCGATGCTGCTACCTGCACATCAGGGATCATCCTCAATGATTTTGGGAGGGGGTTAATTTTGATGATTGTGGTGCCGGCCAAATTAAAGCTGTCAGAAATTCCAGCCAATGAATCAATATTCATTCCTTTTTGACTATGTGGATTATGATCATTGGGCTCATTTCCACTCGTTTTCAGACTGATTGACTTCATTTTGGCAATTTTGGCACAAATTTCACTGATCAGGCGTACAAGTTTAGGTGAGGTAAATGTGGGCACTGGGGGAGGAATCTGAAGAGGGAGGGTTGTCACCCAGCACTTATCTACCATGTGGGCAAGGTCACCCTGGGTGACGAGGGGTACAGCCACCCTCTTTGGAGCCTTTTTACTCAGAAATGGGAAGTGGGCCCAATTGACACACAGGGGACGTTCCCCTGGACTTACAGGGTACCTCATTGCAAAAGCCCTGGCCCAGATGGTATTCCTTATGAGTTCTATTGTACACACATACCTTAATAACGCCTTTACTCAAAGCCTCTATCAATAAATGCTTCTTGAAACTTGTCTACTGCCTGGAGGGTCAAAAGCCTTTGTGGTCACATTATTTTAAAAATGGGGATTCTAATAATATGGGTAAAAGGCACTTAATATCACTCACCAATGAAGAAGCTAAAATAATGACCAAGATACTATCTAAGCGTCTAGATAAGATTGATAAACAGCTATATCATGCAATCAGCATGGATTTGTTCCCAATTGTAGTATATGGGACAATGTCCATACTGTTGCCAATAAATGTCAGTGCAGGTCAGATGGTGCCCTCATCTTCTTGGATTAACAAAAGGTGTATGATTGTGTGCATTGGAAATATCCTAGGACATCCCTTAAAACTTTTTCACCTTCCTCCTCACTTTATTGAATGGGTAATGCTTTCAACTGAGTCAGCTACCATGGCTATCTGGGGCCCAGGGTTTGTTACTGACCTCATCATCCCACAACGCGGTTTAAAATAGGGTGACCCTCTTAGCCCTTTGTTGTATAACTTTGGACTGGACCCAGTCCTGTGCATCCTAGATCAGACCCTGAAAGGCATTAGCTCTAAAGATCAGAATCCTCCCAAAGTATCAGCATCTGTAGATGATTGTGTGATGTGTGTTTCCAATCCATCAGACGCTCGCTCCCTAGAGAATAATATCAGTCAATATGAACAAGTAATTAATGCCAAGATAAATTACTATAAAACTGAGGTCATACTCCTTGGAAATTACCATCTTCAGGGGCTTAGTGCAAATTCTTGCCGCCCTTCAAGTAGAACAATTTTATCATTCCAGGCAACCACTTTCAATCAACCTGTTTGCCACTTAGGAGTATGGCTGGACTCTTGAGGATATGCATCTACAGTTATGAAGAGTAATTTATTTTGAGTATCTTAAGCCATGCAGCTAGTCTCCATGGCCGTACAACAGGGTTTGTGGGGAAAGTAGTATTAGTAAATACCATGATTCTCTTAAAGGTATGGTACACAGCTCATGCCATATCATTTTCTACTGCCTTTTTTACTAAAAGCTTTATTTTGCAATCATGGTTTTGGGATGGCCAACAGGCACCTATTAGGAGGGAAAAGCTAGTTTGGCCTATGTTCCTCAGGTGGTATGGGCCTCATTAACTACCATCAACAAAACACCCATATTTTAAACAAATTTAATGTTCAAGTAACGTCCCCTACCCAAATGGTCTCTATTGGGCAGCAGCATCAAGATGCAACTTTGCACAAGCCTTAGGGCTGGTAAAACCTACTGCGCACAATACTTTGATAATATATCTGGCCTCTCATCCTAATGCAGTAGACCCACATTGCACCAAACCATACTTTAAAGGTATTCACCAGGTTATTAAGCACTCCAGCTGGAGCTTCCAGCGCATTGACCTGCTATCCACTATGCACAAGCTAACCCATTTTTTACAATACTTCAATAATGTACCAGTGAGTCCAGCATTCTTTTTCCCAAGGAATAAGGTCACTCAATCTTGAATTGATTTGTTAGATTCATTAGATATCCCCTAATCCACACAAAAGCAGAAGAAGATGTGGGAGTATACTCATCACCCCTTACTCAACCTTAAAACTAGGGCTCATATATGAAAATACCTTACAAGGTCATATTGGACTGCATATAGATCCAACGCATTTGCCCACCTTTGTCCAGTTTGTGGTGGCCATAATACTCTCATCCATAGGATAGAGGGATGTCCCACATCCAGGTTAATCTAGTTGGAAGCTTTCCATCTGTTCCAGCTTCCTGCACCTATTAAATTTTACCATATCAATGATCATTTTGCCATGAGGGTGCTATCCCCAATTCCACCACTGCTCAGAGCCTTGATAGCAGCCACAGCATTCTGGTCCATCCATACCATCATTTTGGAAGCTTTAACAAGGTTTTCCCACCAAGGATGAAGCATTGGAATGCCTCCATAGTCATATAACTTGCAGCTTCCAATATTGGTTCTTTAGATCTATACCTTGTAAATGACACTGCCATATCCAGTCATGGAAAATACATAGTTCCTGGAAGTTGATGCTTATTCCCATATCTACAAAATTAGGACAACACCCCAAGACCAGCCAGCCTTGCCCCATGTCCTATACTCCTTATCCCTGATGACAGGGATGGAGTCAGATAGACTACCATCCTGGGGACTCAGAGCTCCTATGCAGAGTTTCTCTTTCTTTTACTATTTTACTTTATTTCTTATTAGTAGTGTTGGTCTCATGGTCCTCCTACCCCAAATAAACAAATTTAAGGTGGCTTTCTAACCAAACCACAACAGCTTAGAGTTAAAAAGACATATCAAAAACAATTATATTATACTAGCATCCAGATACCCATGCTATGGTGTTTATAGCTTGCTAGATGATTTAAATCATTATTTTAGATTTGTACTAGTAGGTAGCTATGGCTTCACTCATTTTTATTAATGCAGCCGCTCGTTGCTATATTCTCATTTATTCGAGATAAGATTCTAGTTGCTTTATTTGTAGATATAAAATATTAGTTAATTTATCTGGCGTTGCTTGTGTACATAAATTTTAAATTCATCACCCATCCTTTTACAGCATGAGCCTAAGAGGTTATTTCATTAAGATTATTGAAAAGCAAGGGGAGGATATCCCAGTGGTGGAGTATGGACCCTCTACCACTGCCTCCCGAGTTCGATCCCGGTAATGGACTTTGGGTAGGGGACGATTTTGACTGTGTTGGTTTTGCGCACCAATGCCCCGAACCGAGATAGCGAATAGCAAAGGCGGTCCATGGAGTACCTGGCCTATCATACGCTGCGCATGGAGGTTTTCCGGGTTTTATCCTCCTTTCCCATTTTCTTCACTTCCCTAATCGGTGCGGTGTCGTCCCCAGGTCGGCCCACCTCGAATAAAATTTAAGATTATTGAAAAGCAGTTATTTTTCATCACTTTAGATTTTATATCATGTCAATAGCCCCTTTACACAGCATTGTTTGCGGGTATAATTTAACAGTTAATATAATTTATATTAGGTTATATAAATTGGTAGATGGCCATCAATAAGTTTAAGAGTAATAATCAAACCTATCGAATCAGCCAAAAACTACTAACCGTTAGCCCAAAACCAATTGGACCAATTGAATCAATCTAAAACCACTCACCGCTTGGCAAAACCATTGAAGTTATCGAATCAACCGAATATCAAATTGCTCAGCCGTAACAATAACCAATTTCCATAAAAATATATTATTTTTACTTCTTACATATAAAACTTTTTATTTTACTATGAATTTTCAAAAATCCTTTCTTAGTGCTCACCTAAGTTATATAAGAAACTCCTGTGCAAAATTTTATGCTTCTAGACCCACCGGTTTAGGCCGTGCGTTGTCTGTCAGTCAGTGTTAGATTTTAAGTAGAAAAAATAAATAAAATTTATTTAATTTTTAGAAGAGGTAAGCAGAATCAATTTACGACGAGTTGCTAGACTGTTTTTAATTTCAGACTTAATTCCAGCCAAAATATTTCAGTTTCAACTTTGGCGTTAAAATACGATTGATCCAAAGGTTGGGTGCAACATGTTTTTAACGATACCCCTTTTGCTGCTCGCTCCCCGCGATGTTTATTTTAGGACTAACTGGAGGAATAGCGACAGGCAAGTACCATTTTGCTTACCGGTTGCCCTTTATTTGCTTATAATTTGGCCTATTTTTGCTCGCGCTTTACTAAAGCTTTTGATTTTTTGTTCAGTTAAGCCTTTTACTTTATACGAACTCTTAAAGATGACCTATCCTTACCGTGCATGAAATAGACTGTTTTCGCTTTTGAACTAAAAAGTACTTTTAAATTGACGTAGCTTTATAAAATTTAACCAATTTTTTTGAATGTGTTTTTATTATTCATTAAGATTACTTTATTAAAAACTTTTTGCATGATTTTCCTTTGAACATGTGCCCTGCTTCATTAGTAAAATGACTGAAAAAATAACACTTTTTTCTACTGTTACTTTAATAATCTTCAATAAACACGACGCTAAATATGCTTTGTAGTTGCGGCTCTCTTTAATCCTTTTTTTGAGAAAAATTTGAATAAATATCTTCTTTGTATATAACTTATACTATAACACATAATATGCTCTGTAATAGAATAAGCATCAATTTGTTTTTTAGAAATTTTTGAACTAACTAGCAACTTAGATAAAACTGTATTCAATATGCTTCTAAACTTCTAGAGGGGGTGCTACATTATTAGTCCTATCTTTCGCTTGCTTATTGTATCTGCTAGGCATTGAATAAACAATTTATCATGTGGGTTTCAGCCTTTGGTTTGACGGATAAATCAAAACCTTAACGTAGGCATCTGAACCGATGCTATATTTTTAGCACTTGCCTTACATAGAATATAGGGAAAAGCACAGTGTCGCGCTTTTTTGGGGAGCTAGGGATCCCTATTATTGATGCTGACGTTATTGCTCGCGAGGTAGTTAAACCAGGGACTTACGGATACAAACGCGTTGTTGCCAAATTCCACAATATTGATGGGGAAAAGATTCTTTTGCAGGATGGAAGTATTGATCGCACTAAGCTTGGGTCTATTATATTTGCGAATCCCGAAAAGCGGAAAGTTCTTAACTCGATATTGCACCCTCTGATTAAAGCTAGAATGTTATGGAAGACATTAAAGCTTTATGTCAGCGCAACCCCAATGGTTATTCTGGATGTCCCGCTTCTGTTTGAATCATCTTTAGATTTTTACACGTCTGCCAGCGCTGTAGTCTATTGGTAGGTGCTGACCCCATTTACTAACGTCACAAACTTGAAGCCCAGAGTCTGTTCAAGAGACTAGGCTCATGGAAAGGGATGGTTGCGACTTGTCGGTAGCACGTCAAAGAATGGCAAGTCAGCTCGGGATAGAAGTCAAGAAGGAAAGGGCTGATTATGTTATTGATAACTCTAGGGATTTAGATACGACAAAGAAACAGGTTCATGAACTTGTGGAGAAAATAAGGCCTTCCTATTTTAGGAATATGTTATATCTCTTTACGCCTTTCTTCATTTTGTCTGCTGGGCTTTATGCTTTTTATTTAAAATCAAGGTAGTGGGATTGATAACATTAGTTAAAAGGATACGCTTATCTAACGTCATTATTTTCTAAATATAATGCTACTCACTGCCATTACCGACTATTTCTATCACAAAAGGAATAAAGTATGATATTTTTATCCATCGATTCTTAATGTTAATTTGATATTAAGGTTAACTATATACGATTCTTCCAAATTTTACCACGGAACATTTTAAATATAAATTTATAAACTCTATAATAGTTGAATACCGATAACTTAGATGCCTGATTGTTTATAATGAAAAGTAACATATTAGGTTAGGATGTCCCAACTGAATCCTCTGCCTTAATTGTTTAATTCTTCAAAACTCTTCTAAAGCAAAGTTTTTGGCTTTCCTACCCTTAATATGTCCTAAAAAATAGGTTGCATGTATAGAAATTTGTGCATTCCATATTCTTGATCTAGTCAATCACTATGGTGAAGCCAGATCTATATAGTCTTACCTATAGGGTTATTGCGCAGAACCGTTTTCATTATGCCTTTACCCTTAACTATTAAGAAATTGCTCCCCTCCCCTTTCAGCATTGTATTTACTTGACGGTTAACCGAACTTGACTAAAATTTAGACTACGTTTTATTTATAAAAGTTATCTAATATCACCCTTTCAGCACAGTTAATACTTGTGGCATTGGTATATAGGCTGTCAGCCTAAAACTAAAGGTTTCACATTTAGAATAAAATGACTAGATTTTAAATAGTCTTTAGCTATATAATAGTTCCAATCGTTAGCTTCTATCCTAAGTAATTTTGTATAATTTATTAATACTTATTCAAGATCTGATGTGCGTTAAACTTTATGAAAATCAAACTCCATTCTTTTTTGTTATCTAGCTTTATTTATGAGTCATAAGTTGTTGATTACACTATAGCAATGTGACTCTGAGGTCATCATAATTTCTAAGTGGTTCTAATAGATATCAGGTACACTAATATTGATATATATGTTTCTCATTATAGTCTGACCGCTGTTAATAGTATAATAAATTAATACTGAATCATATTAGTAATTTTATAATCTACTTTAAAATTATTGGCTTCTATGTAAGCTAAACATCAATATCTGGCAGCTTAATAGTTATCAACTTTAGTGAAATCAACCATTTTAACCATGCATTACATAACTATATGAAATAACAGGACCTCTTACAAATGTCAGACCACTTCCTCTGTTCTCATCCACTATTATAGCTTTTTATTGATAGATATATTAGTTTAAAAGACACATGAACTACATTACTTTTCTTGATATGGAAGTTGTAAACTTAGTGAGGTTAATTTATCAATTAGTCAATGTTCAATCCTGGCAGCTGGCTAAACTTAAAGATGTATCTTCTAAAAGTTAACCTAATTTCATATTCTGTATAATTAATTTAGTGTTCTATCATTAAATCACATAAGATATCTATAGGCTATAGTACAGAGTTTTTGTCAATATAAAATACTACATTTTAAATGTATAATGTCAGCTCTGTTTAGTATCAATTACTTAATTGCTTAACCACTTAAAGTACTTTAGTGCTTAAGTCAACTCTAATTACACTTTAGAAGATGGATGTCATGAAGCGTGCTGGTAATAATAAGACTGTGCTGACACTCAGGATGAGTTACCACCCAAAGCAACTTGCAGAATACCTCTGGTGTAGCCATCCATATTGTAGGATACAGGGAGGATAGAAAAACTTTAAGCACTAGCCAGGAAATACAAAATTGAAAATCATAGCCACTTAATTCCTGGCAAACTTCTTAATTCACTAATAAAATTGGATTTTTATTAAGAAATCTTATTTAAAACTTAAGGAGCGGAAAAGGAAAATATAGAAAGACAGAGGAACCTGTTGGGGACTGCTGCCTTATAAGCTCACTGAATAAGAAACTGGGACCAGGTATGCTACTGTCAGTAATAGCTTCACAATTTGGTTATAGCAGGTTGACACCCTAAACTATCACCAATACCAATTTGTATCTGACCTGCCCAGCCAGATTGGTATTATATTCTTTTGTGAGAACTTTTATTCTGCTGCAATTGCACTTGGCATGATGATGACAGCTCCTTCAGTGAATGGCAGGTTGTGCCCATGGCCAGGCCAAGTATGGTCAATCCCATTGTACATTAAAAGAGTTTATCAAGCCTGTACCTCTCAGGGATGGGCTTGCCTTTGCTAGCATTAGAGAAGATCATTATATGAGGCTTTCTGAGCCAGAGAGTGAATGATAATTTATTTTGCTGGTTACCAATTGACTTTGGCTAATGAACTTAAACAGGTAGAAGATGGAACCTCTTGCTGAGAAAATTACTATAAACCCTCTGATGATGTTAAATTCAACCCGTTGCAACCTCCTGATACCCTCCAGATCTTCTTTAACAACTCCTGAATGGTTAGAAGATGGAGAAGAGGTGCAATTTTTAAAAATACAACATTTTACCTCTCATCTACCACATAGACTAAGTTTTCTAAAGCAAATGAGAGGGATGTCTTCACTTACTCTCCTTCTTGGTCCAAAATGGTTATTCATCCTATTTAAGCTGCAAGAGTTGCTCCCCAAAGCTTACCATTACCTTTCTCTTTTTGAATGATGAAGCACCACCACCAAGAAAATGAGCAAACACAACATTATTGTGCACCTTAGTTAGTTTTATTTTCATTATGGGGGCAATCTTCTGTGGATGGCAGAAAGCATCAGGTTGTGCAATGTGGAAAGCCATGCACTAATTTGTGAAAATTGACACAGCTTCTGGCACTAACCCAGCTGTTCTTGTAAGAAGAGTTTACTTCCAAGCAACCAAATACTGCACTGAGTGACACGATTGGTGTGATGTCAGAATAGCCCCCATCTACACTAAGTCTTTGATCACAACTGATTCATGCTCAGCAGGTTTTGTTCTTTTTAATGGCACAACTGGAAAGCATAGAAGACTAAGTGTTGCTTCCATTAAGTGAGAAGATCCAACTGAAAGACTCATTTCTCAAATCCTCCTCCACCACGTTAGAGCCAAAGAACTTGCTTGCAAACTTCTGCAAGGGAACCTTCATACATAAATGTTACATATCTAGCATGACCAACAAAAAAACATACTCTTATGGGGAAGGAATTTGCAATCTGTGAACTGCATGTATCCACTTATTGTCTTAATCAGATATACCCAGACTGTAGATTGGATATTTTGGATTATCTTTTTATGCTTCTTGGCAGCAGGTAATTTGGGACAAAGAAAGGGACCCACAAGGATTGAAGGTTATACTCCTGAGTAGCTTTATAAAGGGAAAGCACAGTCTATGAATGAATGGTGTTGCTGTACACAAACTGTGCCAGGAGATCAGCAGCCCAGGTATCCTGCATGGCAGAGGTCATAACAGAGGGGGTGCTTCTTAAGGATCTGGTTGACCCTCTCAGTTTAGCCATCTGACTGGGGGTGATATGCGGTAAAGCAGCATGTTTAATCTTCAGGGTGGCCAGAAGCAAGACTAAAAATGAGCGGTAAACTGAGGCCCCAGTCACTTACCACCTCCTGCAGTAATATGAAAATATAGAAAATGTGGTGGACAGAAAGCTGGGCTGATTTTTCAGAGGTAATAGCTGACATACATGGAATGAAAAGGAGACATTTTTAAAACACTTCAGGACCACCATAATTGCATTGAATCCACTGAAACTTGGAAGCTCAACAATAAAGTCAATAGATAAAGAGGTCCATGGACCTTGAAGCCTGCTGAAGTATATAAAAGAGACCATTCTACCTGATCAACGTGACTTGGTTCACGTGCACATCACACAATTGGTGATCCAAACTGGAAGATCTTTGGAGAATCTCAGCCAGGTGAACGTTCACTTTACCAAATTATAGCATTTTTTGTTCTTTGGGTGTCCCACTGCTGAGGGTTCTTGATGAGCGAAGAATACTTCTCCTGGAGTTAAGGAAGAACCCAAACCCTAACTCTGAACAAAACCGCCCCTTTGCTAACAAATAATGGGTACATTTGTGAGCAGGAAAGCTTAACTGATCAAACAGCTCCAGCCCCTCCAAACTGAGGTCTGACCTACAAGTACCTGGGATATTATTAGCACATTTGGCGCCTAGTCAGCCCTAGAAATTGCAGGAGGAACAATATAAAGAATCTGGGTGGGAGGAATCACCGTTGTAAACTCCTGCATTTTCTCCTCTGTTAGAATCAGGGATAGATTTGACTCAAGAGGTTGGAGAGAATGTTTAGCGCTCCATTTACAAACTTGTATTTGAAGTTAAAGCTGCATAGTTTGCAAAATGTCCAAGCCTGATGGTGCGCCAACTTCTATTGTTTTCTGAAGTACATTAGGGCTGATGGTCCATCTGGACAACCACTTCAGTTCACGCTCCTTGTAGAAGATACCACCGGTGGATGTGCAACTACAACGCTGCAGCAAGCTCTTTGCTGTATATGGCCCAGGATTATTCCAAGGCAGAGAACTTATGCAAGAAGTAGGTAATAGGATGTTCCACCCCATCGTTATCCTGAATAAGTACTGCTACCACTGCAGCTGCCAAGGAATTGCATTTTAAAACAAAAGGCTGGGAAGAATTGGTGTGCTTGAAAACCAGCGTCATCACAGATATTTTCTTGATTCCCTCAAATGTACATTGACAATCCTCCATCCATTTAAATGGAACATTTTTTCCTGTTGGAGGAAGAATAGGCGCCTCCAAATGAGAGAGTGCAGATGAGAATTTTTAGAAAATAATTGTCCCCAGGAAACTATACATCTGCTTCTAGGAGGTGGGCATAGGCCATGAAAGGATGGCTTTAGAGTTTATAGGAGGGATAGCATATCTGTCCTTCAAGACCAGGTTCTCAGAGAAGTGATCTCTTCCTCTGAAGAACTCATAATATAAAAGTTTCACATATAGATCTGCCTTTTTCAGTGCAGTTAATACTGCCTCCAAGTCTTTTGCATGATGTTTTAGAGTAGGGGAGTGCACCAGGATGTCATAAATACACGCCAGTGCAAAGATGAAATAAAGAATCCCTAGAACTTCATTAATCATATGTTGGAAGATAATGGCGCATTTTTTAGGCCAAAGGGCATTAAGCAAAACTGAAAAATACCTTATTGGCAAAAATGTCTGTAAGATACTCCTGGCCTTCCGCCACCAAAATTTGGTTGAAAGCATTAATAATATTGAGCTTCAAAAAAACCTGGCTGATGGTTTGCTCAAGGGAAAGTGGATAAGGGTCATGCAAGGTGATATTATTCAAATGTCCATAATCCACAAACAGGTGCAACATGCTGTCATCCTTTTGAGCAAAAACGATGGGGGACGCAATGGGTGAGGATTTTCAGAAATCTAACCCCTTCTGGATTATGTTGTTTGATCAAAACTCCAAGACCTTGTCCTCTAACTCTGTACAGGATACAAAGGATAGTTGATATTAACTACATCTATTGTCAAACAGAAGGCCAGATCATACTTAAAGTGGGAAGGAAGGCGATTGGTTTTTCTCTATATAGAAAATATCCATGTACTTAAAAAACTGAAAAGGGAATCCAGCGGTAACTCATAGGGGAGGGAGTTGAGGTGATCAACTTCACCAATCCATCTGGGGAAAGTGTATTAATGAGAAGTATTCACCACATATGTGAGTTTTCTCAGAAAAATAAGAGACTGAACATTAGATTAATTCTAACCTATTATAGACGCCACCAACCAACCCCAAGAATGATGAGAAACAACAAATATGGAACCACTGTAAACCAATCACAGATCCCCCCCTTGGGTTGGGACCATCTAGTACTAAAAAAGTAAACCAATCACAGAAGCCAGATGCATGCACCAAGAATGGCATGGGACGTCTCACTGCATAACAAGACATGGAGGCCAACTAAGAGCTCTATACTAAGTACCCTACATTAAGTTCTAAGTTTAACTCCTAAGTGAACTGCAAGATCATAAAATTTCCAACTGCTCCTGTATCAAGAGAGCCTCAACAGATATCATATGAGATCCCAACTTAATTAAAACAGGTAATAAAAAGTATGTATGTTTCTGTTTATTAGTAACTTCATGGGACATAGTGGGTGGAGAAGGTGCCATTGCCAGAATATCTGCTTGCTTATCCTTGGGGAAAGAAATCATTTCTCTGGTTATCTGGGCAACCTCAACTTCCACCTGTTAGGCTGCAGACAACAGAGGCACTGATGTATTTAATAAAATCTTCTCCCCAGGAGCGTCATAATTGACAGTTGGGATTATATCACCAGAACACAAAATGGCAGAAATTGGGGGGAAGATAAGTTGCAACAGGGACAAACAATGCACTCACACGTGTGACCCATCCAAGAAGGACAGGATGTGGGGTGAGCAACAAATGAGCCTTTTTATACTTGATATGGGGATATAACCCACAGTTGTTTAGGTCAGGAGATATTCCTTAACTGTGGCGTGAAACTGTTATTCAAGGAATGTGCCATACTTCCAATAAACATCACCTTGCCTAAAATTTGGACCTTCCATTTATAAAGTAAAGCCACAGCAGCAACCCATTTATAGAGGAGGTTGAGAAGGATGAGAACTTAGATCACTCTACTATGTCATGGAGCGTTCTGATTTATTAAGACTGCGCTAACAATCTGGAGGAGTTAACACCCAAACCAACCACCAGAATACCTCTGGTACAGCCATATATATAGAGAGTGCAAGAAGAATAAGGCAGCTATGAGCACTAGCCAGGAAATTCTAAATTTGGAAATTATGGCCACTAAATTCCTGATGAACTTTTATAAATTTACAAATAAAACTGAATTTTTTAATTTCTTTTTATTTATAACTTAAGGAATAGAAAGATAAAAATGGAGTTCCAGCGGAACCTGTTAGGGAATGCTGCCTTTTAAGCTCACTGAATAGGGGTTTTTAGGGCCAGATGTACCACTTTTGGGATATATTTTCATGATTTGGTCATGGCAGATTGACACCTTGAATGTTACCAATTTTATTAGATGCAACCTGCCAGCAGGATTGGAATCAAATTTTTTTATAAGAATTTATATTCACTAAATTGCGCTTGGTGTGATGACAATGACTCCTCCAGAGGATGGTAGGTTGCACCTATGGCCAGGCCAAGTATGGGGATCCCATTTTATATTGAATGGGGTTATCATGCCTGTACCTCTCAAGGACAGGCTTGCCTTTTCCAGCAATAAAGGGAACGGTTGATGGGAATTTCCTTACCTGAGAATGACTTAATCAATTAATTTTCGCCAGTTACTGATTGACTTTGGCTAGCAGAATTAAACTTGAGGGAACCTCTTGATGAGGAAAATTACTACAACCCCTCTGCTGGCAACAACTTCAGACCACAACCAACCCCCCAAATTTTCTGTACCAATTTCTGGGTGGTCAGAAAAAGGGAAAGGAGGCTTAAATTCTTAAGGTATACTCCACCATCATCTCACATCTACCACTTAGTCAAATTGCCCAGGGTGACAAGAGGCTCAGCCTCTGCCTTACTCCTCTTCTTGGTCTAAAATGGATATTCCACCCATTAAGCCACAAGGGTTGCTCCATAAGGCTTACACTGGCTATAACTGAGCTTAAAACTAGATTATAAGCCACTTAAAAAATTTATCAAAGCTTAATTGTAAAAAATAAATACTTTAAACTATATAATTTATATTATTTTATACCATTAGTTCTATTAAAGATTATTTTCTTAGTATAAGCAATTCTAATAAAAACTTTTTTAAGCATTTTTTACTTTATTTTAAATATATACCTACAAGTTCCTGATAATAGTCCAATATTAAATATAAGCATATATAGTTATTACTACAATGATTTATACTTATAGAATCTGACATGATTATAGCAGAGATTTAACTTAATTTTTTGACATATATATAACACATTAATCTTGCTATTATAATAGTATATTCTAGCATTTTTTAAGTTAAAAGCTTACTAAACCTTAAAAGTACACTTAGGACAGATCCCTAATCTTTCAATCTTTAATATAAACAAACGGAACCTTCAGTTTAAGTAGATAAATAGAACTTATTGACTTTAATTGTTTCTTTTTGTATCTACTGAACTAATTAATTAAGTCACATAAGCTCATAGATAAATGTTAGACTTAAAAATAAATCTTATTCTATAATTTTCTATGTTAAGCTTTACCTTAGTTAGGGTGAAGCTCCAACCTCAGGTTTCCAACTTCAGAGTAATTTGCATCAGTTCCAGATAAAATATTTTAGTAACATCAAATTGTGCACCATCAGGCTTTTGTCCAAAATTGATTTTAATAAGTCGCAAAGCACGAAGAGATTCCTATTGATTATGCCACATTTGGGAGCAAAAATGGAATAACAAATGGGAAATGAATTGCCTTCTTAGCTATACACTTCCTGATAGGATGATCACCCATATATTTTATTTTATTTAACCGAGGCAAGCCGACCAAGGGACAGGCATTACCGAAAGAAAGAAACGACATGAAACCCGAACAGGGTCAACTCCGTCGAAAAAGTTTTTCCACCTCCGGATCGGGACTCAAATTTTCTGGTTACGTCATGGGTAAGGTTTTCGTGTTATTAGACCTACTAACCGCCGATAGCTTCCTTTGGCTGGCACCCCGATTGATGTGCGAAGGGCGGGAATCGAACCCGCAACCTTCAGGTTGGTAGCCGTACGCCCTTACCGACTTGCCTTCCACCCCCACCCATATATTTTATTAAGTATCAATTTGGTGAATGATACCTTATTCCATTCTATCTCACCCAGTTGCTAATGTCACACCATCTAATACATATATCTATCTGTAGGTTTCTTAAATAATGATAAAATACCACTTATCCAGAGCTTAAGGAAATTCCATACTGTGGACTTATGTGAAAGTTATCAATATTGGTCTCCAATACAGAATGGGATGGTAAGGCTTGATATATTCCAAACTCAAAACATAAACTGTGACCATCATTTATTACATCTTTAACTTTTTTTTTAGTACTAGATGGTCTTACATATTTAACTTAATCTCAGCTTTACACACAAAGAATCCTTATCTTCATCAAATCCTGATTCTTACAATGCTTTAAAATAGTACATCCTTTAATAAATAGAATACTTTTATAATTTAATTTTTTATTTACTGTTGATTTTGTTGCAGCATCATTGTTATCCAAACACAAGTCACTTACTCAACATGATAAGGTAATCTGTATGAAGACAAAAATTGTAAGGAGAGTCTCCTTGACTTGCAATCCCCTTAGAGATGATTAGATATCCCTACCCAAATAAACAAATTATTTTATAAAAGCTATTAATAGGAACCACGGTGGGTATTCCCTCACCTTGAAAATATAGGCAAAGCACTACAGATAAACTAAAAACAATCAAATTACATCATAGAGAGATCATACAACTAGTCTTTAAAGAGGATTAAATCACTAGCTTATAGTTGTGATTTATGATACATAGTGCATCAATAGTGAGAGTTCTAAAATTAAGGAAAGGCGGAAAAGAATCTGCATGAATTTTTGAAAGCTTAAAATGTCCATAATTGTTAAAGACCTCCTTGATGACATCCATGTCTAGGTCTGACTGAAAACACATAAACCCAGTTTGGTATACTAATAATATATTTAAAATTGCAAAGTTTAAAAATGTAGCATTGGTTTAAAAGATATATACTAAGAAAATTTGGAGTTTGAGTCCAGATCCTTTAACATGGGGTAAGCGCATTTAAACTAATGAGGCTAAACTATTATCAATGGTAGTGTAATATAATAAATAGGCATGAACTAGAGCTTGAGATTGTAGGCATAAAGGGACAGATTTGTTTATATTAAATTAGTGAGATTATATTTTCATGAGATTTTTAATTATGACCCGCTTTAATTGCAGTATAATTAATCATTTTTATTGCTGTAATATTATTTAAGAACCATTAGCAGTCTCCTTGATTCCAACTTGGACATTATTTGCCCTTATTAAGAGATAAACAATAGTGTGTTTGAGATCAGGTAGAGTGACCAACTTTATAGCTTTAGATTTTGCAACCTATTCCTTATTCTTGCGGCCCACTAAAAACTATTTCATAAGCCTTGACAGAAACCTTAAAAGCTAAATAAAAACTTATTATCAAAAATAAGTTTTATTAAATAAAGCAAATTAAAGCACACTGTAGTCTCTTAGTACTGACAGTGACTTGGGGGATAGAGGGGTTTTAACCTCAGTTCTGTAGTTAAAAAATATTTTAGGTGGGATTGACCTTGGGTCAAATATACCACAATGAGAAGTTTTTAGCCAATACAGGCTTTGAACCTATCTTAACAAAACCTGCACTAGAATGAAAAATTAATAACCCTTTCAGGATAACCACCCTTTTAGTTCTGTAGTTAAGCTCAACAAGATACTTTTTACTAAATCACCTTTTATAATGGCAGTACCTTCTATTATATGATCTCTGATCCTCCTAGTTCACATTTGTGAAAATTAATTGTTAACTAAGCAGCGCTTACATATAAAGGTCAGTTGAATAATACTAAAAAACATGAGAACTAGTGCTTTTTCCTCTGGTTCATTTTAAAATATAATTGCTCTGTTAAAAAGATGCTGATTGATGGCAAAGATGATAAAAACTATTGATTATGGTTTTACGCTGGTTCAGAGGAAAAATGATTATGTAAAATAAGTGATATACAAGTTTTTTCAGCTGTGGAGAAAGGTAAATCAATGTTAATTAATTGTCTGATGTTTGTACTGGATAACGTCATATACAGCTGATTAATGTAAGAATGGTATTTCAGTCAGGGTACATCACAACTCAATGGATGAACAAAATGACAATGGCACAGCTTTCCTAGTGGCTTTCAGGAAGGGCTTTCTAGTTTTCCTATGAGTTAATTAGAAATACATAAGCGTCTAAAATGCCCACATAGCAAACCAAATGGCTGCAATGGGGCAACTGAAGATCTTTCTGGGGCAACTCTCAAGGGTGGGGAAGTCATGGTAAACAACTAATCTTCTTGGGCTGGCAAATACTGTGTTTTAATAACTGTCTCAAAGTAATCAGAATTGCCATGATGCCGCAGATGGTTAATAAACTCATCATGTGATACTGACTCATAACTAAAAGCAACAAATCTGAAAATCAAAATTAGTAATAATATCATAGGCTAGATGAGCTTGGTAATCATACTGCAATTGCTAAGTCAGATCAAACTACTGCATGAGGAGGCTTAGGTGTTGGGGTGATGTATCAGTTTATTATGAAATGGTATATATGGCCTTAAATATGGGTGCTTCAGTTCATTTGGAGCTTGGAAATGCCTTTGAGTTGGGTGAATAGACGTTCTATACTATTAAATGGCATACCAGAATTGGCACGTTGAAAAGCTCCTAGTTAGCTGGATCATGCTGAGCTAATTGTGGATTTGAGGGGAAAATAATGGGGTTGAGGATAATTTTCTTAAGCGTGGAATTGAAAAATAGATTAGGAGCGTAGCTATTTATAACTTCCGCTATATTGTGTCAGACTGCTGGATTGATGAATTGAAGTGACCACTCAGAAATCATTGGAGACAGAATGTAATGGCGGCGTGCTTCACCAGAATGATAGTAAAATTATTAGAAGTAATAATGCTGGAAAAGTCTGCAGAGAAAAATTAAGAAATAGTGAATTTTTATCTAAGGACAAGCTTAAAGAATTGTGGATGAACTGACAACAGACCCTAGGAGGAGTTTCTGTCTTTTTAGTAGGGGAAGAGGATCAGAAGGTGTCTTAGAACTGGGTATGAACTGGGCCCACTTTATGTGTTCTACATTAGCTGGTTTAAAAACAGAAGCATGAGTAAAAATTATTATGAAAAATTTGTAAATACTCATAAATGACATGATAACAGGTATCTTTTATTGGTAACTGGAATACTTTATTTTACAGTTTTTATCAAATTTGCTTGAATCTCTTATATTTGCATTTTTCTTAACAAAGATCCATTCTTACTAATCAATTATTGTTCAAAAATTCACAGGGTCAATCAGTCAACTCAAGCTATTGATCCACAATCAGTAATCTAATAACAATTGACCCAATCAAAATTCTTTAAAATTTTAGAATGTCCTACGGGCCTTGAGAAAATATTTTATCACCTCCAACGGTAATGAAGCAAGCCATATTAGCGTGGGACAAATCTTGAAGCCCTGCTGGTGGCCTCTGATCTGGGCTATTTTCCTGAAGACAATCTCAGATCCTTTCCACTTTGAAAGAAGTTGAATAGAGAGGTACAAAAGGGGATTTTTAGGGGCCAGAGCAGTGACCCACCATTCATTGACAACATGGGAAAGGTCGCATAGCTGTGCCAAAGGTTCCACTTGTGCCTGTCATCCACTCTTGCGCCTTTGGGGATCTTCTCATGGTCTACCCAGAAAGGCTAGGTCTCCAGACTTACAATCTTTTCTCCTTTTATAACAGGGAATATCCCTCCTTCTAATATATGGACTAATATATATATTTGTGCCTTACAAGGATTTTGATGGGAAGGATTGTGACAATTTTATTTGGAGGATGAGGGCCTCACAATGTGACTTATGAAACTTAACCACTAGCTTTTTATTGTTTGCGCAGACCTTCTCATTCTCTCAGCTAGCTATAGAAAAATAAAACCCTTCTATGCAACCTGATACTGCACAGATATACTAAACTTCCTTAAGGCTAATATTACCTCAATTTCTGCCTCTTAGAGTCACCAACAATGATAGGCTCTAAAATGGTGGTTTTTTACCCTTGAGGGGGATTTATGGACAAGTTTGACACGTTATGGTGCTTCCAGTGTGCTGGAATCTTTAAGCGGTTTGCCATGTTACCTAAATCCTTCTTCAATCTAGAAAATCTCAAGGTTTTGCTATCTAGTTTTAGTGGTATCCTTCATACTTAGGTTGCAGGTATTCAGAATGGCAAAAAAGCCTACTGAGATATCATGTAATAGAAGCTGAACAAGTGGAAAATTCTTCTAGATTAGATTGATTTTAAAATTTGTTCCTGGAAAAAGTTTTGAGTACCTCAGAAGTGAGCAATGCAGGCTTTTGCTTCTAGAACCACTGAGGTCAAAAGTGGACCAATCTTGAATGAGAGGTTAAATCCCAGGGCGGCCTAAATCAGAGACAACTCAGTGGAGGAGTGCAATGCGTTGTTGTAAACAAATTGCGCCAGAGGAAGATCTATGGCCCAGGTATCCATTGAGCTGAGAAGAAACACCATTATTATTGCTATAGTGCTTGATTGACCCCATTGAAAAATGATCAACTATAGGGGATAGTTCCTAGACCTACAGAAAACCCTCTACTGATAACCCCCAATCTAATAGGTCTAATAATTGTACTAATGATCTAGATAGCCAGAACAAAGATTTAGTCAATACTAACATTGTAAGAATTTTTTAGCACTAGGTGTCCTACATCATAAGAGATTAAAATACTTTTTTTTTGTAAATCTGGACTCCCTTTTAAAGGCTTTGATATCCTGATATTCATGCTGAAGGAGGCTATTATATACCACTGACCTCTGTATAATTTTTTAGCTGGTCAGCATGACAACAGAGTGCAAGGAGTTATAAAGAGTGGTCCTGATGATTATGCATATGATGTTGCAAGTGATGCCTTAGAGGAACCAATTTATTACCCTTAAGTTCAACTGCCAATGATAGAATAATTGCAAAAAACCCATCCAAAGAGAATTTCGCATTGTTATAAAGCTTAATGATGCAAATATTACCAAACTTGAAGCATATTTATTTGCACGCTCCATTATTTGGTACCTCCATAATAACAAGCAACTGCAACAGCCATAAGAGTCATTATATTATGAAAATGGCAGAAGAAGTTTAGACCAGCTGCCAGTTGGGATGCGTAAGAACCCAAAAAGCAGGCCAGAATTCCAGAGGCATTGCCACACATATGACGTTGTATGAAGCCAGGTATTAAGAAATTATAAACCGTTGGCGTAGGACAATAGTAAACAGCAACCAAAGAATGAACCAAATAGAGACAGCTTCAGACACTGGAGGTCTTGCTGCAGGGGGTGGTTCACAGGTATAGTTTCTACAAGATCACTGACAGGCAGGTTTAATTCAACTGAAAAGACAAGGGGGAGGATCCTTGCTTGGAGATGGTGGATGTAAGGCCACAAGATCTAGTATATCGTTGGCGAATGTTTGTAATAAAAGGGTTGAATTGGCAGAAGTATCTGGCTTGCTGAATCCAGTTGACGATGGTAGGGACCATAGTGACCATCAGTACTGGTAAAGCCCATCCAGTATAAGGACCGATGGGCCACCAGAGAAAAGCCATCAGGGATGCATCCAGAAGGGTATCAAAAAAAGCAAAATTGATGGTCTTTGGAGGCAAATTTTACTGTAAAGGAAAATGAAGAAAATCGACCAACAATTTTCTCAGTGCAATGTACTGATTAAATAAAGGTCAATTGATCTGGGGACAAGCTGGGATCAAGACCCTCAATTTTGACCTAATGGCGAATTATTTGGGAATGGGGGCAGATAAGCTCACTAGGAACTGACATCAAAGAATTCAGTGGCAGGCTGAGTCACTGTCAGTTTGAACTTGAACGCCTGAACTGAGGATTGACTGCATTTCTGATGGTTGTTGTGACAGCATCTGGACCAACAAGCAGCGGGAATCCCCCAGGGCCACCACACGTAGGGGCAGTCCCAATTGGTTGGGAACAGGTTGGGATGCCCAACCTGCCCATGCTGTTTGCTAGCTGTTTTTTTGGTCAAAAGCGTTGCATCAGCCGCAACACCCAACTTGCTTGAAGGGAGCTTCAAACTCTCATCAATGGTGATTGATGCTACTACCTGCATGTCAGGGATCATCCCTGACAATTTTGAGAGGGGTTGATTTTGATGATTGTAGTGTTGGCCAAATTTAAAACCGTTAGTGATTCTGGATAATGAATCAATATTTGTCCCTTTTCAAATATGTGGATTCTGATCATTGGGCTTGTTTCCACTCATTTTTGGACCAATCAACTTCATTTCAGCGATCTCAGCACAAATTTCCCTGATTAGATATACTAGTTCTGCCAAGGTGAGTGTGGGCACTGGGGGAGGTATCTGAAGAGGGAGGGCTGTTACCCAGCGCTCATCTACCACCTGGGCAAGGTCGCCCTGGGTAATAAGAGGTACAGCCAGCCTCTTTGGTACCTTCTTACTCAGAATTGGGAAGAGGGCCCAATCAACGCACAGGGGACGTTCCCCAGGACTTACATTACCCTTTCCTTTTTCCAAAGGAAGGGCACCATTGCAAGGAAACTGCACGAGGGCCACATTCTTGTGCGCCTTGGGTAACTTGATCGCCATTACAGTTGCAATCTTTTTGCAGGGGGGCGGAGAGCGTTGGGGTGGGATTCATGAAATTCTTTGACCAGTTCTATGCAGTTGGTGCAATCATGAGCCTTAACCTAACTGTCTTCATAAGCTGGATACCAAATCCAAGCCATGATATATTAAACAGACCGATGGAACTTGCAGGATTCCAAGTTGTTTTCCACTTTGGCCTCTTCAACATTTTCAATAATGATCAGCTCAGGATCTGTGGAAACCATGCCCTTAAAGGGTGACAACCGGGAAACGTGGAAGAAAGGGTGCTGTTTCCAGTGATCTGGAAGTTTTAACTGGAACGCACCATTGCCCAAGACTTCCTCTACTAAATGAGTGCCCAAACTCTTACTTGTAAATTTACAGGAAGGTACTTGCATACTCAAATGATGTGTATCAGGCATAACATAGGGACCACCGTTATGTCATGACCTGGGAGTTGCTTACAATCTGTAAACCGCTTGTAGTCTTCAATGGCTTTGGTGAGGTGTTCCAGCACTAAGGATTGAGTAGACCTAATATAATAAGCATGATCCACGGCAGCTTGGACCTTGGGCCACAAGCAGGGTCTGACCAAAAAGGAAGGATTATAACCCAATGTCACTTAATAGGGAGAAAATACCGTGGAAGTGTGAGTCTCATTGTTATAGGCAAATTGAGCGAGAGGAAGGTTGTTAAACCAGGTGTCCTGTGCAGGCTGCAGCATAGCAACGCAGGTATTATTATAGGACTTGGTTAACTCGCTTGGTCTGTCCATTGGACTGGGAATGATATTCTGTGGAGCGACAGGGGGAGATTTTTAAAATAGATAAGAGTTTACTCCAGAACCACGCCATCAACTATGAGCCACAGTCACTGATGATCTCCTGTGGGAGGCCAAACATTGAGAACACATGACGTAAAAAGAGATGAGCGGTTTCCTCTGACGTAATCACGGAAGTACAAGGAATAAAAAGGGAAAACTTAGTGAAACAATATATCACCACCATCACTGCTGTAAACCTGTTAGTGCAGGAGAGTTTGACAAAAAACCCCACAGTCACCAATGTCCATGGACCCTCCGCCTGTTGTAAGGGGTGTAGAAGCCCATTTCTATCAGAGTGATCTGACTTAGCCTGAGCACAAGTAATGCAATTGGCGATCCAGGATGGAACTTCCTTAGTTAAACCTGCCCAATTGTAGTTCCACTTGATCAAGTCAATGCATTTCTTATTTCCCAGATGACTGACCATAGGGGGATCATGATGTGCATAAAATACCTCAGTTCTGAAGGGAGGGGGAACCCAAATTCATGACTGAAAATAAATGAAGTCCTCCACCAAGGAGTAGAGAGAGTGTTTATGGTTTTGGAGGGACAATTGCTCAAATAACTCCACCCCTTTGGGGCAGGCCATTTGATCAGCTAAGACCTGAGTAACTAGTGGGGCGTCAGGAGCAAGAGTGACGGAAGAGATGACAGGGGGAACAATTGACAAGATTTGAGTGGCAGGAATTATGGTAACGAGGTCCACTTCTTCTGGGTCTGAGGGACAGTGGGCAGGGCTGCGGCTGAGAAAATCAGGAAGTATGTTAAGCGCACCTTTTATGAATTCATATTCGAAATTTAAACTGCACAAGTCCCAATAGGTTCATGCTTGTTGATGCGCCAATCTTTGGGGTTTACAGAAATACAAGAGAGCCTGGTGATCCATGCAAACAGTTAACTCATGTTGATCACCCTGTAACAGATACCTCCAATGAGTTAATGCCCATGTTATGGCTGCCAACTCCTTGTCATAGATGGCCCAAGACTGCTCTGTAGAGGTAAAGTTTTGAGAAAAAGAGGAAACCAAATGTTCCAAGCCATTGTGCTCTTGGAGCAACACTGCCCCACTGCCACTGAGGAGGCATTGCATGCAATGATATATGGCTTGGCAGGATCCGCATGTTTTAGGACAGGAGGGGATAAAAACACCTCTTTAATTGATTCAAACACCTGCTGGCATTTGGATGTCCAGCAAAATGGTACATTATTGCCTGTGAGGGGGTGGAGTGGGGCATCCAACTGGGAAAGGGCTGATGAAACTTTTTTTAAGAAAATAATGGTTTCCAAGAAACTCTGTAATTGTTTCTGGGTTGACAGGGTTGGCCAGCCTCAGATAGCCTCCAACTTATTGGGAGGAATAGCATAGCCATCTTTAAGGATGAGGTTCCCAAGAAAAGTAACTTCCTCCTTATAGTAATCACATTTGGTAGCTTAACAAACAAGCCTTGCTTGTGCAAAGCAGCCATGACTGCTTCCAAGTCAATAGCGTGTTGTTCAGGAGTTGGGGAGTGAACCATAATGTCATCAATATATGCAACTGTGCAAGTAAATTGGAGGTCACCCAGTACACTGTCAATCTTCCATTGAAACGTAGCTGGGTGTCATGGAAACAGCAGAAGAAGTTTAGACTAGCCTGCCAATTGGGATGCGTGAACATCCAAAAGGCAATCTAGTGCTAAAAAACATCCAAAAGGCAAGCCAGAATGCCAGAGGCATTGCCAACTGTACAACTTGATATGGAGCTGGGAAATGTGATACCACAAAGTGGTGGTGTAACAACAGGATAAGGAGTATCCCAATGACAAACCACACCAAAACCATTTCCAACTCAGTAGTTCTCACTGCATGAGGTGGGATTACTGGGATAGTCTCGACAAGATTCTTGGCTTGAGAGGCCAACTCATTGAGAGCAATAAAAGATGGATTCTCTTTTTCCATTGTTGTACATAGGGCCATAAGATCCCCATGTATTGTTGTAAGAAATTCATAAGTGCGGGGTTGTAAAACCAAAAGTGTCGGACTTGATGGGCCCAATCAGTGATAGAGGGAGCCATGGTGACCAAAAGAATTGGTAAAGCCCACCTGGAGTGCGGGGCGATGAACCACCAGGGAAATGCCATCTGGGATGCAGTCAGAATGGGAAATAAAAAAATTTGATTTTTTTTGGCAAAAATTTATTTGGAAAGGAAAGTAAGAAAATCAACCAACAATTTTCTCAGTGCCATGCAACTGATTAAATAGTGGTCAATTAGGTAGTGACAGGATGGGGTCAGGACCCACAAATTTGGCCTAACTAGCAAATTATTCAGGAATGGGAGGGTTTATTCTTTGGGAACTGACATCACAAAATTTGGCAGCAGGATGAGTCTCTGTCAGTTTGACCTCAAACGTCTGAACCAGGGCTCAACTACGTTTCTGACAATTAGCATGATGGCATTTGGCCTGACAGGTGATGGGAATCCCCCAAGGCCATCCCTCATAGGGATGAGACCATTTGGTTGGGAACGGGTTTGGGATGGCCAACCCGCCCACGCTTGATCATTTAACCGTTCATTCAGTCAATAGCAGCACATCAGGCGCAACACCAAAATTACTATTCAAGGGCTTCAAAACCTCATTGATAGCACCCAATATTTGTTCAACTGGTCTGGAGATTGAATTGGAACCATTGGGCGACCAGCTGATATATCATTCTTCATACTTTTACAGCCCTTCAAATTTTGGGCATCAGCCAGATTGCCAGCCGAATTAGATCTGACCAATTTCAATTTGGTAATCTTGGCACATATTTCACTAATTCCCTGCAACAGTTCTGCCGAGGTAAGTGTGGGTATTGGGGGTGGGATCTGAAGCGGACGAGCTGTTACCCATCGCTCATCTACTACATGAGCAAGGTTGCCCTGAGTGATGAGAGGTACCGCCATCCTCTTTGGTGTCTTTTTATTTGAGAACGGGAAGATGACCCAATTGAGAGCAAAGGACATTCCCCGAGACTTACATTACCCTTTTCTTTTCCAAAGGAATGGCACCCTCACCAGGAAATTGCACCAGAGCCATATTCTTGTGTGCTTTAGGTAGCCTGATAGCCATAATTGTTGCAATTTTCTGAGGAGGGCGGGGGGCCCCAGGGTGGGATGCGTGGAAGGCTTTGACCAGGGCCATGCAATTCGCACAATTGCACGCCTTGACCCAACTATTTTTGTAGGCTGGGTATCCTTTCCAGGCCACAAGATAATGGACTGAACGTCGCGACTTGCGAGATGCCAAGATAGCCTCTACCTCAGCTTCTTCCTCATTATTGATGACGATCAGTTCCAGGTCCATAGGAATTACAACCTTGAAGGGTGACAATTGAGAAACATGGAAGACTGGGTGCAGCTTCCAATGCATGGGAAGCTTCAGGCGGAATGCCCCATTACCCAATAATTCCTCCACTAAGTGAGGACCCAAACGCTCACTGGCGAACTTGTGGGAAGGGGTTTGAATTTGCAAATGATGGGTATCAAGCATGATGTAAGAACCCACCATAAAGTCATGACCTGGAAGGCGCTTACAGTCCGCGAATTGCTTATAGTCATCAATGGCTTTGGTGAGGTGTTCCCACACTAAGGCTTGAGTTGATTGAATATGGGTAGCATGATCCGCGGCGGCTTGAACCTCAGGTCGCAAGCATATCCTGACTAAAAATGATGGGTTATAGCCCAACATTGCTTCATATGGTGAAAGCCCCATGGATTTGTGAATCCCGTTATTATATGCAAATTGAGCGAGAGGAAAGTCACTGAACCAAGTATCCTGCGCTGCTGTGGCATAGCAATGCAGGTACTGTTTGAGGACTTGATTAACCCACTCAGTATGACCGTTAGAATGGGGGTGATACGCCATGGATTGACAGGGGGTTATCTTCAGGATCAATAGGAGTTCACTCCAAAAGCGTGCAGTAAACTGAGTACCCCAGTCACTAACAATTTCCTGGGGAAGACTGAACATTGAAAACACATGTTGTACAAAAAGATGGGCAGTTTCTTCTGATGTAATCACAGAAGTGTAAGGGATAAAAAGGGAAAATTTTGTAAAGTGATCCACCACTAATATTACCGCTTTGAACACATTAGAACAGGGGAGATTGACAATAAAATATAAGGATACCAAGGTCCACGGACCTTCCACCTGCTGTAAAGGGTGTAGGAGGCCATTCTTGCTGGAGCGATCTGACTTAGCCCTAGTGCAAGTAACACAATTGGTGATTCAAGCCAGAACCTCTTTGGTCAGTCCTGCCCAATTGAAGGTTCGCTTGATCAGATTGATGCATTTCTTGTTGCCAGGGTGTCCGGCCGTGGGAGGATCATGGTGTGCATGGAATACTTTTGGGTGAAAGGGGGGAACCCACACATGAGAATGGAAGTAAATGAGCCCCTCTTCTAAGGAGTATTGGGAGTGTTTGAGACTCGAGTGAGTCAACTGCTCAACCAACTCCACGCCCTCAGGGCAGGCCGTTTGAGCGGCTAACACCTGGGACAATAACGGATCATCAGGAGACAATGCGGTGGAGGAAACAATGGAGGGAATGATTAACAGAATCTGAGTGTCAGGGATCACAGTAACGAGATCCACTTCCTCAGATTCCAAGAAACAGTGAGCAGGGATACAGCTTAGGAAGTTGGGAAGGACATTGAGTGCACCTTTGACAAATTCATATTTGAAGTTGAAACTGCACAGGTCCTGATAGGTTCAGGCCTGCCGGTGCGCCAATTTTTGAGGTTTGCAGAAATACAAGAGAGCCTGGTGATCTGTGCAAACCGTTAGCTCATGACGAGCACCCTGTACAGGTATTGCCAGTGAGTTAAAGCCCATGCAACAGCTGCCAGTTCCTTGTTGTAAATGGCCCAAGTCTGCTCCATAGTAGTGAATTTTCGGGAAAAATAAGTGACCAGATGTTCAAGACCATCATGGTCCTGAAGCAGCACTGCACCTACTGCTACCAACAAAGCATCACATGTGATGATATACGGTTTGGTGGGATCAGTGTGTTTCAAAATGGGAGGAGACACAAACACCACCGCTTCCAAGTTGATAGCGTGTTGTTTGGGAGTTGGGGAATGAACTAGGATATCATCAATGTATGCAATATCAAAAGAGAACCGGAGATCCCCTAACGCGTTGTCAATCATCCATTGAAATGTAGCAGGAGCATTTTTCAACCCAAAGGGCATTATGCAAAAATGAAAAATGCCTCGCCTCGTCCAGATTGCGGTCAACCATTCATGTCCTTCCATCACCTGAATTTGGTTGAAAGCGTTCACCAGATTCAGTTTCAAAAAAACACGGGATTTGGCAATCACCTGACTGATTGTCTGCTCTAAAGGCAATGGGTAGAGATCTGTAACTGTTATTTTGTTCAGGTGACTGTAATCTACGCAAGGATGGAGTGATCCATCCAATTTTCTTGCAAATACAATAGGGGAGGCGATGGGAGAGGTTTCTTTGAACAACCAACCTTTTTTTAAAATATCGTCCAACCAGATATTGAAGACATCTTCTTCAGCTGTATGAGGATACAACGGGCAGTTGATGTTCACCAACTCCATGGTTATCCAAAATCCACAATCATACCTAGAATATTTTGGCAGATGGTCCACTTTTTCCATGTCGAAGATTCCCCAGTATTGCATTAAGCTTTCAGGAAAATCGGCTGGAATGCCCACGGAAATAACTAAGGTAGTAATAGAGCTGGTTCCTTGTATTTTCTTGAGGGTGTAGATCAAAGGGAACTCTCCCTCTGAATCATCATTGGTAAATGACAATGTATTAGACTCTAAATGAATCTTCACATGTTGTCAACGCCACCATCCCACACCCAAGATCACCAGGAATACCAGATTCAGCATGGCCAAAAAACGATTGCAGAAGTTATATTGGTGGATTGAGAAGTGTATTAGCCAGCGAACAACATACAAAGACTGGTAGGCAGATGAGGCCACCATTACTGAGGCGCCCACAACCATTTCCAATTTTAATTGCTGTGCCAACTCAACACTCATGAAGCTCCCCACTGCTCCAGTATCTACCAGAGCTTTGAAGGAGACATGATGCGGACCAATACTGATTTTCATGGGGACAAGGAAATAAGCGGAATTCTGTTTATTTGGAGATTTGACTGACTCAAGGATGACTGAAGAAATAATGGGTATGTCAGACCCAGGGTCAGGGTTTTTAGCTGGGGCGAAAATTGGAAGTATAAGTGTGGGAGAAATCGTTTCTTATGTCTGGGCTTGAACAGAATCATTCATAGTTGACTCCAGAAATGCCAACTTGGACTTGGGGGTTACGGCAGGGTTGGGACCCACTTCAACAGCTATTCTGGTGTCAGGCGCATCATCTACATCTTTGTTAGGAAATCCTACCATAAAGTTCCCCTTCTGATGTGGGGAAATGTGGCGAGGTAACGCTTTGATAGTAGTTGTGGTGGCACATATTTGATTTACTGATTCCTGGATGGTAGACCAGACCACGTGATGAGTGGAAACCAAATACAAACTCACTCTAAAGACTGCCTGAAGCATATTGGTAGATAGGTCTGACACGGAAGCCAGCTCACAAAAGGTAGAAATCAGAGAAGCCAAACTAGGGGCTTCAGCCATGGTTAGGTGTAGTCTGAATAAGTGGTCTGATTGGGACATTTGGGGTTTAAAAGCAGCTGATACAACAGCCATCAGGGGAATGGGGTCTCCTTCTTGTGAAGAAGAATGAAAAAGACTTCTCACCCAATGGCGGGCATCTCCATCCACAGCGTCTAACAACGCGAGACCTTGTTGGGCATGAGATATTGTAGAAGCATTACTGAGTGTGATTGTTGTCTGCATTTGTACTTTGGTGAGAGCATCGAGAAACTGATTGGCGATCTCTTGGGAGGGGATACTTGATCCTTTTCCCAGGACAAAGGAAGTACGAGAAGATGCAGTCTGCACCTCTTGGGTAGCTTGAAGAAAGTTTCCCAAAAGAGAGAGGATTCTTCTCCTGAAGTCAGAAAGTGACCAAATGAACAACAAACAACACACAACTGATTGTACATTCATCTGATAGAGGGTAACCACTGCGGCGCCCAATTCAAAAACCAAGGCAGAAGTGGCTGGAATCAATGGTTGGTTAATTATGTCATGGAAACGGCAGAAGAAGCTTAGACTGGCCTGCCAGTTGGGATGTGTGAACATCCAAAAGGCAAGCCAGAATGCCAGAGGCATTGTCAACCATACAACTTGATATGGAGCTGGGAAATGTGATACCACAAAGTGGTGGTGTAACAACAGGGTAAGGAGTATCCCAATGACAAACCACACCAACCCATTCCCAACTCAGTGGTTCTCACTGCATGAGGTGGGATTACTGGGATAGTCTCGACGAGATTCTTGGCTTGAGAGGCCAACTCATTGAGAGCAATAAAAGATGGATTCTCTTTTTCCATTGTTGTACATAGGGCCATAAGATCCCCGTGTATTGTTGTCAGAAATTCATAAGAGCGGGGTTGTAAAACTAAAAGTGTTGGACTCGCTGGGCCCAATTGGTGATAGAGGGAGCCATGGTGACCAAAAGAATTGGTAAAGCCCACCTGGAGTGTGGGGCGATGAACCACCAGGGAAATGCCATCTGGGATGCAGTCAGAATGGGAAATAAAAAATTTGATTTTTTTTTGGCAAAAATTTGTTTGGAAAGGAAAGTAAGAAAATCAACCAACAATTTTCTCAGTGCCATGCAACTGATTAAATAGTGGTCAATTAGGTAGTGACAGGATGGGGTCAGGACCCACAAATTTGGCCTAACTAGCAAATTGTTTGGGAGTGGGAGGGTTTATTCTTTTGGAACTGACATCACAAAATTTGGCGGCAGGCTGAGTCTCTGTCAGTTTGACCTCAAACGTCTGAACCAGGGCTCAACTACGTTTCTGACAATTAGCATGATGGCATTTGGCCTGACAGGTGATGGGAATCCCCCAAGGCCATCCCTCATAGGGATGAGACCATTTGGTTGGGAACGGGTTTGGGATGGACAACCCGCCCACGCTTGGTCATTTAACCGTTCGTTCAGTCAATAGCAGCACATCAGGCGCAACACCAAAATTACTATTCAAGGGCTTTAAAACCTCATCGATAGCACCCAATATTTGTTCAACTGGTCTGGAGATTGAATTGGAACCTTTGGGCGATCCAGCTAATATTTCATTATTCATACTTTTACAGCCCTTCAAATTTTGGGCATCAGCCAGATTGCCAGCCGAATTAGATCTGACCAATTTCAATTTGGTAATTTTGGCACATATTTCACTAATTCCCTGCAACAGTTCTGCCGAGGTAAGTGTGGGTATTGGGGGTGGGATCTGAAGTGGATGAGCTGTTACCCATCACTCATCTACTATGTGAGCGAGGTCGCCCTGAGTGATGAGAGGTACCGCCATCCTCTTTGGTGTCTTTTTATTTGGGAATGGGAAGATGACCCAATCAAGAGCCAAAGGATGTTCCCCAAGACTTACACTGGGACATTCTTCAGCCCAAAGGGCATTATGCAGAACTGGAAAATGACTCGCTTCATTCAGATCGCTGTAAACCATTCTTTCCCTTCCATCACCCAAATCTGGTTGAAGGCATTGATGAGATCCAGCTTAGAGAACACATGAGATTTGGCAATTTGCCTGGGTGATTGTCTGCTCCATGGGCAGGGGGTAGGGATTATGAACTGATACTTTGTTTACATATCCATAATCTACACAAGGACAGAGGAAACCATCAGCTTTTTTAGTGAAGATGATGGGAGACGTGACTGGCGATGTTTCTTTAAATAACCACCCTTTTTTAGCATATCATCCAACCAAGTGTTAAGCACAAACTATTCTTCCGCTGTATGGGGATACAACGGACAGTTGATATTCACCAACTGCACCGTCATACAAAATCCCAGGTCAAATTTAGTATGAAGAGGCAGATGATCCGCTTTTTCAGAATCAAAGATAATTCAATAGTGCTTTAAACTTTCGGGAAAATTGGATGGAAGGCTGGCAGGTGAAACTAAGGAAGTAATAGAACTGCAACCTTGAGTTTTCTTAAGAGTGTTAACTAAGGGGAATTCGCCCTCCAGTTGATAATTAACAAATGACAACATGTTATACTCCATGTGGATCCTGACATGTTGTTGGCGCCACCATCCAACCCCTAAGATCACTGTAAACACCAAGTTTGGAATAGCGGAAAACTGATCACAGAAGCTAAACTGGTGTACCAAAAAAGGTACTGGCTGGCGGACAATATATGATGTCTGGGAGGCTGAAGAGGCCACCATCACCGATGGACCCATGTCCATGTCCAGTTCCAATTGTTGGGCTAACTTGACACTCATGAAATTACCTGCAGCTCCAGTATCCACCAGGGCCTCAAAGGAGACATGGTGAAATCTGATACTAATCATCATAGGTAATAAGAAATAAGCGAAGTTTTGTTTATTGGTAGATTTGGGCATTTCTATTGCAACTGAAGAAATGGCAGGCAAGTTGGGGGAGGGTGGGGGCTTTTTCTGGAGTAAATTTGGGAAGTATGAAGGCTTGATAACTGGCTTCCTCCATCTGGGCTTTTACTGATTCATCTATAGGTAAACCAGGATAACCCTACTCTGATGCAGGAGTAGTGATGGGCTCTGAGGCTGAAACTAACACTAATTTGATGGTAAAAACTGCATCCACATCATTGTTGGGGAATCCTATCATAAAATTCCCCCTGATGGTGGGAGGTATGGCGAGGGGAGGCATTAATAGTAGTCATAAAGGTACATAATTGATATACCATTCCTTTTGAGGTGAACAAACTTCATGGTGAGCTGAAGCCAAATCCAAGCCTGATCTAAAGATTGCCTGAAGCATATCATTAGAGAGGTCCAGTGTGGGAGTCTGTTTGCAGAAGGTAGAGATCAAAGAAGCCAAGCTAGGGGCTTTAGCCATAGAAGAAAGAAATCTGAATAAGTGGTCTGAGCGTGACACCGGGGGTTTCAAGGCAGCCAATATGATGGCAATCAGCAGAAGTGGGATCCCCCCGCTTGTAAGGAAGAGCGCAGAAGACCTCAAACCCACCAATGGGCATCCCCTTCTACTGCATCCAATAAAGCGACCCCCTGTTGGGCATGAGATAATGCAGCTGCGTTGTTAAAGGCAATCGCCAATTGCACTTACACCTCAGCAAGGGTGTCAAGAACCTAATTTAAAATCTCTCAGGAAGGAACAAGTGAACTCTTATCTGGGCTATTAGGAGGGGGAGAAGTAGTAATCCATGAGGCTCTGCCAGCCTGAAGAATCTACAAGGTAAAGCGGATACTACCCACAAAATCAGCAAGTGACAAAATGAACTCTAAAAAAGCAGACTATTGGTTTCACGTTCATTTGGTAGATGTTCCACTGTGATGCCCACCTCGGAGAGCAGGGAAGAAGTGGTCGTAAACAATGGTTGGTCAATTATGTCATGAAAACGGAAGAAGAAGTTTAGATCAGCCTGCCAGTCGAGATGCATAAGCACCCAAAAAGCAAGCCATAATGCCAGAGGCATTGCCGCACATATGACATTGTATGAAGCTAGGTATTGAGAAATTATAAACCGTTGACTTAGGGCAATAGTGAACAGCAACCTGAGAACGAACCAAATAGAAATGGCCCCCAGACACTGGAGGTCTTGCTGCAGGGGATTGTACCACAGGTATAGTTTCTACAAGGTCACCGATGGGCAGGTTTAATTCAACTGGGGAGACAAGGGGGCGGATCACTTGCTTGGAGATGGTGGATGTAAGGCCACAAGATCTAGTATATTGTTGGCGAAAGTTTGTAGTAACAGGGTTGAATTTCCAGAAGTATTTGGCTTGGTGAATCCAGTTGACGATGGTAGGGACCATAGTGACCATCAGTACTGGTAAAGCCCATCCAGTATAAGGACCGATGGGCCACTAGAGAAAAGCCATCAGGGATGCAGCCAGAAGGGTATCAAAAAAGCAAAATTGATGGTCTTTGGAGGCAAATTTTACTGTAAAGGAAAATGAAGAAAATCGACCAACAATTTTCTCAGTGCAATGTACTGATTAAATAAAGGTCAATTGATCTGGGGACAAGCTGGGATCAAGACCCTCAATTTTGACCTAATGGCGAATTATTTGGGAATGGGGGCAGATAAGCTCACTAGGAACTGACATCAAAGAATTCAGTGGCAGGCTGAGTCACTGTCACTTTGAACTTGAACGCCTGAACTGAGGATTAACTGCATTTCTGATGGTTGTTGTGACAGCATCTGGACCAACAAGCAGCGGGAATCCCCCAGGGCCACCACACGTAGGGGCAGTCCCAATTGGTTGGGAACAGGTTGGGATGCCCAACCTGCCCATGCTGTTTGCTAGCTGTTTTTTTTGGTCAAAAGCGTTGCATCAGCCGCAACACCCAACTTGCTTGAAGGGAGCTTAAACTCTGATCGATGGTGATTGATGCTACTACCTGCATGTCAGGGATCATCCCTGACAATTTTGAGAGGGGGTTGATTTTGATGATTGTAGTGTTGGCCAAATTTAAAACTGTTGGTGATTTTGGATATTGAATTAATATTTGTCCTTTTTTTGACCATGTGGATTCCAATCATTGGGCTTGTTTCCACTTGTTTTCAGACCTATTGACTTCATTTTTGGTGATCTCAGCGCAAATTTCCCTAATTAGATGTACTAGTTCTGCCAAGGTGAGTGTGGGCACTGGGGGAGGTATCTGAAGAGGGAGGGCTGTTACTCAGCGCTTGTCTACCACGTGGGAGAGGTCACCCTGGGTAACGAGAGATATGGACACTCTCTTTAGTACCTTCTTACTTGGAAATGGGAAGAGGGCCTGATCAACACACAGGGGACGTTCCCCAGGACTTACACATTAAAAGCTATGTGCATAAAATGTAAGCCACGCATTTAAAAGCAGGCCAGAGCTTCATAAATTTTAGGAAAGATTCCCATAAGATTTTAATAGATCAAAGAATTGGATTCTATCTGGCCATAAACCAAACAACAAATACATAATTGCATTTATTATTAAAAACTCAAATTGATATAATAAGATCCTACCTTGAACGCCCTGATTTCTTAATACTGGATATAATTTTTATGGTCATATCAATTTGTAACAATTTCACATAATGTGCATTTGATATTGTCATTTTAATTTTTGGCGCTAAAAACGCAAAATATAATTATATTACTATAAGGTTTGTACTTACCCTTTCTGTTGTCTAAAGAGTCTTAGAGAGTTTTGGGTTGGTCATGAGCAGCCTAAGGGTGGTCAATCATAAGGCTTTAACATGATTTGGTCATGCTTGAAATTTGATAAAATGTCTCACTTTCATAAGAATGAGACTTTCCAATTTTCCTAATGACGTGCCTTAAGAACAAATATATGATTTATTGCTAGTGGCTCAACCTCTAAACATCAGCCCCCCTGAGCAAGAGCCATTCTAAAAATAGACCATTTCTTTTTTACCATCCAATCTTTGGGTAATATGTCATAAAAGGCAGGACTTGATTCTGAGGAGTCCTAGAAATGCATTTTAAAAACCTGGCTGTAAAATTAGGGCCGCAATTACTCACATTTATTTGGAAACTAAACATGAGGATATATATCGATGTTTAGGGCAGCCATATCCGCCACTGTTATGCTCATGTAGCATGGTATTAACAATATAAACTTGGTGAGCCTATAAATGACCATAAACACATCATTAAACCCTTTTGAAAGGGGAAGATTCTCAAAAAAAGTATACAGAGACTGACGCCCAGAGCCTTCTTCTTATTGACTTGGTTAGATGAATCCCTTCTTTCCTTATCAGTCAAACTTAAAGCAAGCACAGGTGATTAAGATTGTTACTAAACTGAGATGTACTTTGAGATCTCAAGTAAAATATATCTTTTTGATGAGTTTTTTTCCACATTTTAGTCCTAGATGTCCAACTGCGCGTGGGATGTGGTGATCTTCATAAAACTGCATGCATAGGGACAGGTGATATTCTAACCTGTCTTAAAAGAAGTTTAACCCATCCTTTAACGCATAAAGGGGTTGTTTAAGGTTTAGTTAGCAGGTTTTCCACCAGTTTCACTCATTTTGCGACAAAGTATTTAACTTCCAAGAACCATGCAAGTATGAGTGCCTCTGTTGAAAGACTAGCATAAGATACTGTGACTGGATCCAGGGCGAAGATCTTAGAGGGGGCCATGACTGTTGTGAGCTCAAACTGGTCATCTTCTAGAGGTGGAGCTATATTAGGGTTGCAGCCTATGAAGCCAGATAGAACATTCAGCGGTCCTATTTAAAAACAATACTTAAGTAAAAACTATAGAGATCCTTATAGGTAAATGTATAGCAATGGGCAGGCTTCTAAGGCTTACAGTATTACAATAAGAATTTATGGTTGTTGTATACACTAATCTCATGGATCACCACTGGAGGAGATATCTACAGTGAGTGAATGACCAAGATACTACTGCCAGCTCTCTATAATAAACAGCCACGCTGTTCAATATGAATTTCCATGAGAAGTACATCAAAGGATGCTTTTCCCCTTCAATGCTCTTGTAATATCACTTCTCTCACAGAAGCTTCAGAGGCATCACATGCCACAATGAAGAATTTAAATATTTTAGTGGGATAAAGGACTAGGGATGCCAAAAACTCCTTAATCACCTCAAATGCCTGTTGACATTCATCTAACCGTTTGAAGGAGTTGTTTTTCTAGTAAATGAGAGGAGAAGCGTGGCCAATTAAGTGAGGGCTAGGGATAATTTTTATAAAAATACTTTTTCAAGGAAGCTTTAGAGCTGCTTATGAAAGGTGGTGGTCGGCTAAGTTTATAAAGCCTCTAATTTGCATGGGAGTGCTGATGATTCAATTCTAAAACTAGGGGTCTCAGTAAGGTAACTTCTTCTTCAAGGATCTATACCTGTAAAATTTACAAAGAGAACTGATTTGTGGGAGGCCGTCATCACAGCTTCTAAGTCTTTATCATGCTGCTCATGAGTTGATGAGTGTATTAGTATGTTGTTAGTATAGGCAACAGAACATGTAAACTTGAGGTCGCTGAAACAATGTCAATAAAATGGTGAAAAATTGCTGGTGCATTCATTAGGCCAAAGTGCATCATCTTGAACTTAAAATTTCCCACGACTAATACAGATATCTGTGAGACACTCAAGCCTAGCCTTTACTCTCACCTAATTAAAGGCATTAATTAGGTGAGTTTTGAAAACAAAAGACTTTGTGATGGCCTGGGTGATGGACTGTGCTAGTGGAAGGGGGCGTGATTCAGGAACAATTACATCGTTTATATGGTAATAATCAATATAGGGCCATAATGTACCATCTGCCTTGTGGGCTAAAAATAAAGGAGAGGAAAAAGGAGGGTTCTTTTTGATGATCCATCTTATTTCTAGCATG
This sequence comes from Massospora cicadina, assembly GCA_022478985.1. NCBI lineage: Eukaryota > Fungi > Entomophthoromycota > Entomophthoromycetes > Entomophthorales > Entomophthoraceae > Massospora > Massospora cicadina. The sequence goes on along the minus strand of JAKSZP010005418.1, from coordinate 121,796 downwards.
TCTCTCACCATATGACCAAAGCTTTGTTATACTCTTAGATGTACATATACAAAATGAATATGATTTTAACCAGATGCACAGTTAGCGGGAACAATACATTATATTATGAATAGATGGAAGTCTGGTTTCCAAACTAGTGTCAAAAACGTCATTATATGAAGATAGGAAGATGAGAATATCATGCTTTCTTTTGCTTCAATTGATTAAATTGAAGTTGATTTTATGTTTAAAAAAATGCAAAAATTCAGCCACTCAAATTGAGAAATCTAATCAGCATGTTGATGCCATGGACACCTGATGCCCTGTCTTGAGGTGTGGTGCACCGCCTTCTGGCGTCCTTCAGCCACTGCTGATGCGCGCCCAGGCTGGCTCTGCTAGCTATCCCAATGCTTCTGGGCGTTACGTCCCACCTTGGGACTTAGCCCACCATCTTACAAGCTCACAGGCGGTGCTCCAGAGCCCTTTGGTGCTCCCTCAGAGCAACCTGCATTTTGGCCTCCAGGTCAGATACGGGATCTTTTTCCCCATACATGAGCTCGGCCATCATCAAGATGGCCATGGCAGCTTTCACACCCACCAGATATATTAAGTTTCGCCCTTTCAAGGGTTATTTTGACCTCGGATTTTGATCTGAGGCTGATCTGGTGGCAGCATCTAAGCTGCCAATTATTTATAATAATATTCCTATCCACACTGTTTGCACCTGGCTTCCGGATGAGGCCACTTTGGTGGTCCAGTTTTCTGGGTTGCTGTCATTTCTCTCCCCTGAACGCCTTCACCACAAACTGACAGAGGGTTTGCCCATTTATGGCACAGACCCCATCTTCCAGTTTGTGGTTCCCAACAGGGCGGGTCAGTTGGCAGGGCCTTGTGCCTTTATGATGATTCATCCTTTCCATAATGCCACCCACCTCATGATTTCCCCCTGCACTTTGATCAGATTATACCTGATCACCCTTTTTGGGCACATGTCAAAAACAGCTGCATCATATGCCTCTTGTGCTTCAAATTAGGCTATTTGAAGCGCAAGTGCCCCATGGCTTCTGCCTCTGCCACTTCCGCTGCTCCTCATTCTGGCATCAGGCTGGCTGCTGCCTCACCCAAATTTTTTTAGGTGGGGCGCGATCTTCCTGCCCCAACCTCAGCTATTTCTGCCACTGCTTCCAAAGCAGCAGCCAATCAAAATACTTTTTTTTTAAAAATTCTTCAAAATTACGGAATCCTGAGCCAATGGCTGAGAAAGTTTTGGATGAGCTGCCATGGTTAACTGTTTGCAGCCAATCAGGTCTTGCCACTGCACTGACTCCAGTGGCTGGCCCAGCATTAGCTGAGTTAAATCCATTTGAGTGCCTTGTTTGGATTGATGATAGTGGCCAGCCATATAGTTTCAAGCCAGATTTTACTTTGGAGAATTTTTGTAAATCCTCCTGATTTGCATCCCCAACATTTTCAATTTAAAATAGTTTTCTAGCTATAAAAATATAAACAAAATGGCGGTAGAATCATCAGCTGCTCTGACCATCACCCTCCTCCGCCAATGTTTCCATGGGAGATGGAACCTCTTGTTGAGGGTATTCCCATCCCAAATTTCCCCCCATAATTTTGATGAGGATTCAAAATACAAAAATGAGGTGCTTTCTTTTGGAGCGAGCAACTCTTGCATCAATGCAGCAATAACTTCTCTGTTTGACCCTAATTATCCCCAAACCCATTAGCACATCAAATCTTTCATTTTTGTGCCTGCTATCATCACTTTTGCTGAGCATCAACTTGCTCATTATGGTGAGGCTATGGCACTGCCAGCCTCATTAATTAAGAAAAACCACAATTATACCTCCATATGCCACATGTCACTGTGACCCAACCATTATGTTGTCCACCATGGTTCACCAGCTAAAGCGGGCGCCAGACAAAAGTTTCATCAAAGCTTTCTCACCTTCTTATAGCTTCCTAGGCTGATAACTTAGGGCTATTTTAGGTTTTTTTTCATTTTTAATAATCCCTTTGTTTGGCTCATTAGCAAATAAAGATGTGTGGTGGCTCCCCTTTTGGGTTGGGCACCACTAGTGCTAAAAAAAGAAGATGAGAAAATTATGTGGAAGATCCATAAAGGATGGCTCAGGGAAAAAAGAACTTAATGAGGCTTCCAGGGTAAGAGTTTCAATTTATTGGAATGCTTTACTGTGCCTACTATAGGCAAATGACAAGGGAGTTATAATCAAAGTTAATTTACCTTATGTTGGTGTTACCAGAACACACACATTGCTACAGGGTATAATAAGTCATATGCATCCAAAAAGAGTCACAAAAGCAGAACTCATGGATGAAGAACTGCATTTACGTCAGACATTGTGGCATGTCATGGGTCCTGAAGAAGCACCTAAAATAGTTTTGCTTACCTCAGTGTCCAGGAATTATGTTGTGCAACTTTAAGATCTATGAAATTAATCACCGCTCCTTTGTCTAAGAGAGCTTGTACTATAAACTCCCATGCTCCGATTTTGAGGGTAATGGGACAAGAGACATTCTTGATTTTCTTTATTAGTTGCAGAGAGCTAAAGAGCAGTTGAAAGCAGTGCAGGGACAATAATAAAGAGGGGAAACTTAGTATCCTATGGATATGTTATTTATTCTCTATGAGACTATTCATGAGATCATCCTGGCTAAAAGTCATAGTCAGGTCAGAACAATTTAAAACTATGATTTCCCCCCTCTTTTGTGAAGGAGAAAGGCCCAGGGTCCAACACAACAGAGAAAACTATATGTCCAGAGAACCAAGAAGGCGTAGGAAAAGTTGGAGTAGGAGGTAGGTCTGTGGAATGGAGAATATTGTTCTTCTCATGATCTAGAGCTTTACCTAAGGATTCTTAATTGAACGTTAAAGTTGGTTCTCTGGATCCAGAGCCCTAACCATTTCCCCTTATGCCGCAGAAAGAAAGGGATAAACAAACAACATCTTTTTTGACATTAGGAAATCAGATATAAAAATGCCATTGCAATCCCTAATGAACATTTCCCAGAGCCCTTATTTCCTGAAAAAACAAAGGGAGATGTCTTTAGAAGAACAGAACTCATTTTTGGAAAGGTAAAGGTTTGTGAAGATGGGTTACAAGCCACTGGGGAATCGTTTTCTAGAGGGATCTAGTCCTAATTGAATGTGCAGCATGAAGCTGCCTCCAAGGATATAAGGATGTTATCCCATGAGGGACTACTAGCTGCATTTGTGACCAGGTAAGCTTTTAAAGATGTTATTTTAATTTCATTAAGATTCCAAAATGATGGGACTAGCGCCAAAAAGGATTTTGCAAGAAATGTAGATTAGAAAACCCTGATATATAGTGAAGAGGCGGAAGTAGAGAGAAGCTCTGGTTTAGACCTCAGTAATGATGAGGATATCAGGTCTAGTAAAGGTGTGGGATTTCCCATATTGTCTACAGAATGCAACGCTCCTCACACACAGCGGCAAAATTCCCCCTTAAATGCGCCCAGAAGGGCCACACTTCTTTGGGTTTCAGTAGATGCTGGAGTTTGAGAACACCTTGCTGCAAAGCAAACTAGAATTTGAAAAGGAATTTACAACTATTCCGCTATACCAAGAATGGGAACTGGGGAATTTCACTACCATTACATTTCGTTTCATGAGTTCCATTGGTTAGTGTAACTGTGTGGTCATTTCTTCATGTCACTATAACCTCTTTATAGACCTGATGAGAGAAACAAGAGACCAACAGGAGAAGATCAAGTCACAGAAGGATTAAAGATTTATCATAATGAATTAAGCAATTGATTCACTTATTCCTAGGAGGAGGGTGGAAAGCGCTATTGTTATTGAATGGTCTATTATGTCTTGGATTTAGATAAATAAAATTAAGACTAAGCTCACATTATGGGTGTGTCACAACCCAAAGGGAAGTTCAGATTTCCAGTGGCACAGCTGTACTAATTCTTGCAGCAGTACAATCTAGGATTCCTGTGATGGAAATAAAAATTCATAAATGTATCAAATGCCACATCCTAAACAAAATGGCTGCAATAGTGCATCTCCAGGCCTTACTGGGCAACCTCCAAGGGTGAGGGGAGGCATGGAGGACAACAAATATTTATGAGCTAACAGTTAATGGCTTTTTATCTGTCACAAGGCACTCAGATTTGCCACCAGGCTGCTGATATTAACCAAACTCATATTGGAGGACAAGCTCATGATTCAAATCAAAAAATCCGCAAATCAAGTTAAGTTAATATAATTCATAGACTGGGTGAGTTTGTAATTAATATGCAGTTGATGGGTTGAATTGAACAACCACTCGGGGTTGGTAAAGGAGTCAGGGTGATGAATCAGTTACAGTTATAAATTAGGGGTAGATGGCACCCAAACATTAGTGTTCCAGATTGGCTGGAGCCTAATAAATTCTTTTGGGTTGGTCAGAGAAACTCTAATAACTCATAAAAGGCATAGCAACATTGGCACGTTGAAAAACTACTTATTAATATTTTCTCTGAGCCAGTGGTGGATTAATGGGGCAAATATTGGGTTTGGGGTGACTTTTTTAAGCAGAGGATTGAAAGAAAAGATTAAGAGCATAATTCCTCACAACTTTTAATATAATGTGATAAGCTGTTGGATTAATAGATTGGATTGCTCAATCAACTGTCATCAGAGCCAAATTGCAGATGACAGAATGTTTAACTGGACTTAAGAGAATAATATTAAATGTAAATAGGCCAGAGCCTGCGAAGAATTATTGAGAAACACAGGTTTATATACGATAAAAGGCTTAAAGATGGGAATTTACTGACTACAGACCCTAGGAGGTTGTCATCCTTATAGTAAGGGGAGGTAGGGGATTGGATGGAGGCTTAAAACTGGCCTGACCTGGGTCTCCTTTTAGCGCTCTCCATACGGTTTAGAATTGTAGCATGGGCAGGAAGATTTATATGACAACTTTTTACATACTCATAAATTTTGAAGAATTATAAATTAGATTGTAGCTGAGATAGTTTGATTAAACCACTTTAGTCAAAATTTCTTGGTTCATTTGCCCTGCGCATTCTACTTCACATTGATCCTTTCTTACTATTGATTAATTTGCATAACTTTCAGGGTCAGTCAAGTAACTAGGAATATTAATCCACAATCTTTAATCTCATATCAAGTGAGGTGATCTGAATTGCATGACTTGAAAAGAGGTTCTAAATTCTGGGACAGATTTTGTCACTTACAGGGCGTTGGGAAATGTATGACTAGGTGAGGTACAAGTCTTGGAGCTCTGCTGGTGGCCACTGATATATGCTATTTTCCTGAAGACCCTCTAATTTGATCCAGTTGGGAAGAAGTAAAAAAGAGAGGTACAAAGGGTGATACTTAGAGACCAGAGCACCAACCCACCACTTATCAACAATATAAGCTAGGTCACTCAGTTGTTCAAGAGATTCTAAAGATGCCTATGGCCCCCTCTTGTTCTTAAGGGGATACTTCTCAAGGCCCAGGCGGAGAGGCTGGGTCTTTAGACTTACAGAAAATGCTAAAGTTATTTATTGTAGCTGATAATATTATAAAACAGGAACGAAGGGGTGAGGTAATTGATAGTAAATTAATCATAAGGTAAAAATAGTATCATCTGAAGTATCAATAATATAAAGAATATATCAAGGTTATGATGGTGAGGGGGCGAGGTATTTAATCAAAAGATTATTTTCAACAAATTAGCTAAATAAACAGTAATAAACACTAAATCTTCCATACTGTTTGGTTAAAACATTTTAACAAATTTTACCACATAAAAACATGAGAGAACATAAGTAAAAGGGGCGTCAATTTATTTTTAAAAGTATAAGGGCTCACAGGTTATAGCTATAGAGTAAAACAATAGAAGCTTACCATATACCATTTAATAAAATAAGCCTTGGTGGTTCTTTCATAGAGCTGCCATAATTGCCGTTTTCTTAATGATCTCAAAGGGCCCTTTCCAAATGTGCTCCAGCTTGCTAGCCCCTTACAAATAAACGGTTATTGCAGTATTAAACCAACCTAATATGATGAAGTTGAGTAAGGTCCATCAATCCTTGTTATTGCGCTTTTGAGAATTTCTTGAGTTAGAACATTAAAGTGTGCTTCACTCCTCAGCTAGATTAAAGCCCTGTGAGGATAATTAGATATTTAATGGAACACAAGTTTAAATTTATAAATTTATGTGTATTAGATAGGGGACATCAAAGGATGATTTCCATATAATAGCTGAAATAACAACCATTTAATAGATGAGTAGAAGGTAATATAGAAAACAATGCAAAAACAGGAAGAGGTTCCAGGCAGAGGACATTTTCAACATTTATCTTCTGCAATATGGAACAAGATACTGTTTACCTTGTGGTGCATTGGTTTCCAGGTGGTATGGCGTAGACTACCATGTGATTAACCACAAGAGAATTGAGCTTAGATAATACATGAGACATGAAATTAGTATCATGACTATTAGTATAAACTTTGGGCATCCCTGCCAGTATATGACAGAATCCAAGGTAAATTTGGCCGTAGTTGTAGAGCCTAAGAATATGATAATATTGGACTCCACCCGTTTGGAGAGGTTGATAATGGTACTACTATGTACCTAAATTGTTTGTAACTATTGTACAGTGGGACTACCACATCAATGAATAGGGGTATCAATTAAATTGGGCTTTGCTATTAATAGGATGTGACCTTCCAGTATAGGTCTTCTGATTGACATTCTTTGTACCAGTTGATTGTCTCATGTACAAGGAGATGTATGAATTCCCTTTTTATAGTTCTTTTTTAACAACTCAATTAATTTATTAAATTTCCGATTTACAATTACCTTATGGACCCCAAATATCAAATCAGTTAAATCCATCAGCCTTGATACATTTTGTTGATCATTTATGTTATTGGTTTAAATTTTAGATAATGGTGCTCTATATTAATCTCTTCAAGGTACGTTAATTGCCTCTTATAATTTACTTGTAATTAATAATGTATTTATGAATTAAATTACCATATTGGCGGCTAATGCAATGGTGGAAATCTATGATAAACAGTTGCCATTATGATTTTTAACTCCTGGAAGGTTTTACAAACATGAAAAGTAGGTTCTATAAAAAATTTCTGGCTAGTACCTTATAAGCCCTAGGCTCTATAACTAGCAAAGTAAAGCATGATTGGTTAAACTGTGAAATTCACCCTGTGAACATACATATGGAATTGCTTACAAGTGTATATTAAAACCAAACGCTCATTCTCAATCATAGCATAATTTAATCAGTTACATTTGAACTTCAGCTACAGTATGCCACTGGGTGCTCAACCCCAACATTGTTGTTTTGTGATAGCATCATCCTTACAGCGATGAGGTATGCATCCATTAGTTTGTAAATGATTTTAAGATGGGTACATTAGGAATGTCACTTTTGATAAAAAAGCTTAGTAAAAAATGTCAACTGCCAGTTCTCCATCCGCTCAAATTGGACGCCGTTATTTAGCGTTTAAATAGTGTTTTACTAAATCTACTGGAAGTCTCAACAAACTGGAAGTAGTAGATGATATACCTAAGGAACATATGGATCTCTCGCTTGCTAATTGTGCGTATCATTCCCTTGACTGTATCAATCTTTGGCGGCTGAGATCATAGGCATTTCTTATCACTGAGAAACCCCTATGCACCCTAATTATTCTCAAAAACGATGCACATTTGCAGCTTACTTTTAGGATTAGTTATGATGAGGCGGAGAAAGACTTTCTTCAAGTTTTGCGATTGTTTAATAGAATTTTTGGAAGAAGTTTCTATTGTATATGTGTAATAATTACAGAGGATTCTAGATAACACGTTATGATAAACATGTCATGCTAGAAGATTTTAATGGCTTTTTCACAGCGTGTTTGGCATTAGATTTTGCTGATAAAGGCCTTGGTCGCAATAATAATGTATTTTCCTGCTTATCTTTTGGAGTTCAATCTGAAAATAGACAACAATAAAATTCATGGCAAAAAATTATTGCGCAATGCCCAAGAATTTCACCACAATAATAATCTTTGATAACTGATAGAATTCTGCTTTGTTCACATTAGTAGGCTTCTTATAATCAGTCACTATGCAATTTAATCTTTCCTTGTTTTATAATCAACACCATATAGCAAGGTCTATTGGATAGTAATAAAATCCCCATTGGGACAATCTGGTTTATTTACTTATTAACAACACTAATGGTTGCCTTTTAACATCTAATAATTCAGAGATGATTGGGCAGATAGTTAAGTATAGTATGGTTTAACACATCCTGCGCACACACCAAAAATGAAATTATATTTCTTGAAAAATGTATTGGACTTCCCAAATTAAGGTCATGTCTTGGTTTTATTTGACCTCATTCAAATGAAAGGACTTTAGAAAGATCAGAAATCTAGTGAATCAGCTTTCCTTTCCCTTTAAAACCAAGTTTATACATATTACAAAAATATGGATAAATTGTACTTTATTAACTTAAAAACGTGAAAGTAGCAGGTTTTAATGTAGCTTTATCTAAACATGTTAGATATAAATAAGTTAAAATCACGTGTATTTATTTTTGGGTAGTAAACTCATGCGCAGTAACAGGCTTCAAGTTTGATTGCAGAATGGCTTAACTTTTTGCTTATACTCCTTAAGGATTTTTCAAAAATTTAATTTTTTTTATCATTTTGTGGCCAACCAGAATGATCAAGCTTCATTTTCTCTTAGAAAATGAACTTCTGATTCCAATACCTTATTGGGCAATTGCTTGATACAGCCACGAAATTATTTTTATAACCAATTTGGCAAAATCTATTTTTGAAAAGACTTCAATAGCCAACTGATTTAGGGGTGACTTCACCATCCTTCCTACTGTAGTATAGAAGAAGGGTTTATCTAAGTATTACAAGTATCTTTGAACGCAGTTCCATTTAATAGTTTACATAAAAGAGTTCTCAATATGAAAGTCAAAGTTCTAATTTTGTAAAAGATGGCTGGCTAATACTACAAATGAGCTGAAATGCAGTGCCAACGCACTAGAAGCATAAAGAGATGTAGTCAAAATTGGCCTTATGGTTTTGTAATGTTTGGGTAGTCAATGCCTGGTGCAAAATAAAGTTTTTAATAGCTTAGTGAACAACTTAGTGATTGGTGCACTACCTTTCCCTATAGTTCCAGCCACAAGATTATTAACAGTAATGTTAATATAGGTGCACTACAGATAGTGAGAGTAATAAGAATCTATTGAGTTGACATCAATAGTGTCAGCTTAACCCAAATAAGATTGTAGGTCTTTGTATAATCAACTGCTTATTCTTTAGGTGCTCCTATGGTATAACCACATGGACTCCGTCCAATTTTGGGGTATCACCAAAGTGCTGGAAGCTCTTGTTGTTTTAGTTTTTAAATGTAATGCTTTGATACTTTTTTAGGGGACTTTAGCTTCTCCATATTTATAGAAGAGTATTCATAATTACCACATCATCTACAATTATTTGATAAAACACTGGCGGTTGAGGCATAGGGGTCATCACTTTCTGTTGTCATGAGTGATTCCTTGATGTTTTCTTTCTTTGATTTTTTTGGGGGTGGGTGGGAAAAGTTATATCTCCTTTCTATTATGTTCTTATTTTATTGAATCATAATCATTTGCTTGATATACAATAGAGACCTTTGGTTTTTCAGCAACAGTAGTCATTGATTTGCATCATGCTTAACTTTTTGCATACATAACAGTTAATTTGGATAAATTCTGTTTATAGAAGCGAAGGCCATAGGGCCTAGTCAAATATTTTTGTAAGAGAAAAATCCTATTTTGTATTTTGTGAGTCTCACAATGTATTTTTAGGAGCCTCAAAGTGAAGGCGCATTAGTAAAAATAAGTACTATTTGTAGATGGTGCGTTCATCATTAATATCCATAAAAATACAAACTATAATTTTTTATAGGTCTTGAAGGCATGGTGAAGGGCAATTTGAGCACCAAGGTATAAAAACCTCGACTGTGTATAACACTTAGGCCTTGAGAAAAAAATAATTGTTAAGTTTGAGACTTGTTTAAATCAGTTTATAAGAATAAAGATAAGAAAAGCTATCCTTTTTGTAAATAAAAAAATATAACCTAAAAACTCCTTGACAACAATTATTTGACGTTTAGTTATGTCATCATTTCGCCGCTTAATTTAGGCATCATCAGCTCATAATATTAAGAGTCCAGTGACTTAATTAAGGCAGATAACTTAGCAGTCTCATGAGAGCCCTATATTAACTTTAAACAAGATTTTTTTGCGTTGCCACTATATCAAGCTTATATAAGTTGCTTAGATTAATATGAGAAAGAACTTTATTTCTGTTGGGATGGGGGCTTGTGTTGATTCTGATTGACTTTCTAGGTTTGAACAGGAAGTAGATATACAATGATTTTATGTTTTTGGAATAGCACAAGCTGAGTTCTCTAAAGTATCAGGGTGTTTGGACAAAATGGTGTGGTATCACAGTTTCAAAGTAGGCATATAACGCACAAATGGCGCACCATCACCTTTGGTTTCAGTATCATTTAGAATAATTTCTTAGTCATTAATGATTATGCCTAAAGGACAATTACTGGTTAGACCTTATAACACGTTATTAAGGCGGTGACACTCTGCCTTTACCATTTATTCATCTTGATTTAGTAACCAATTGGAGGTAAAGTAGTCAGTTACCAAATCTTAGTTTGCTCTAGTAAGTGCCTTTTATTGCTGTACTTGTGTTTGACTAGAGTATGAAGAGAGTCAATTTCTCTGTAGAGGTCATTAATGGAATCAAAAATCTTAAAAAATATCTCTATCAAGGTCATTGAGGCGTCATTGGTTATCATATTAATCTTTATTTTTTACTTTAACTTGGAAATTGTGATACAAAATTTCAGACTATTGTCCAATATTGACATCTAACAAGTTGCCAGGTTAGCTAAAAGGACTATTATATCTCTGGTCTTTGGGGCTTCTGCTTCAAAGTTCAGATGTTGCTTCACTTCAACTAGAAGACAGTTTTCAACTTGGTCCATGAGGCTAAAGTTGATGATTAGGGTTGCAGAACGTGACCCCTTTCTGTTGAACAATTCATTGTTAATATTAGTTAAGGAAGTGTCATATTTCAGTAGCACAGGTCAATTATGCAGTATAGAAAGGAAATCTATATGATATCAGAAACCATGATTAGTGAAATAAAATTTTTATTAGAAATAGGTTTTATAAAAATAAAGCACACCATAGTCTATAAGTACTGAGAACATCTTGGGGCTTGTGAATTTAACATTTTAGTTCTGTAGGCAGGCATCAGTATGCTACAAATAAAACCTGATTCCCTTTTATAAAAACTGTCCCTTCATTAATTGCACTCTGATTCCCTAATTTCCATATATGCAAATTAATTAGTAACTGAGAAACACTTAGGGATACTGGGAAGTACCCTGATAAGTTGTAAAAGTCATGCAAACTAGTGCCTTGGCCTTTAGTTAAATAAAACTATCAGAATTGGGTTAATAAAACAGGACTCTGGAAAATGGTCAGGTACAATAAGAAACTTATGACATTGAACTTATGCTGGCGCTGTAAAATATATATTATTTTTTGATACAATTTATAATGGCTGTGGGACAAGGCTGATTATTATTAATCAGTTATTTAGAAGTTTGCGCCATTAAGGCCAAAGTAATTAGGTGTAACTAATAAATACCATAAATTGGGGTTGTGGGAAAGGTGATTTAAGATAAAATATATCAAAAGTTGACGCTGGCGCTCATACAAAATAAAAATAGTAGTTAAATTTGGTGGGGGTACGTTGGCATGGGTGTGAGGTATTTGATTAAAGTTCTCTTAGTAATGTTTAGTTTAATCTTACACTATAAACTTTTAATAAGTTATTTATATATATAGTTTTTAAAATACTAGACAAGTATAATGTTTCTTTTTTTGGAATTAAAGCATATTGCATCCTTAGCTAAAGAAAGTGAGCCATATGAACCCTTTCATTTAAAACATGCATAGACATTTACCTTAATCCATTTAACAATTTTTTAATGATATTAAGACCTCTGAATCTCCCTTGAGTAGATTATGTACCAATCTATATATTGTCTACCTATGAAAATCCAAATAATAAGTATTTCTTTGACATTTTTTTGCCATTTACACGAAAACATGGATAATGCTCAATACAGAAGCACTCAGAGTTGCCACTTTAAAAAGTTAATCACAAAATGAAAACTATTGCTAAATATTCATGTAAGCATATTATCAGAAAATATTTGGCTCAACTCAAGTATAATCCATCATCAAAGATCATGTAGGACCAGTGTAATGTTTTGGCCACTTAAAATGAAATACCTAGTTATTTTAACGGTATGAAATCCACTAAATTTTCCCCAATCTGATAAGTTTTGGCTGAGCCAACAAAAAAATCCAAAGTTTAGACTAAGCTTAGAAATAAAAACCCATAAAATAGCCATTAATTTTAGCTAAAAAAGGTAAAATCCAAGATAGGTCTCTGTTGGCTTTCTAGGGAAGTCTTATACAATTGTTAGGGGAATAATCATGAGCATATGGAAAAACACTTTGGAAGGGTGACAAAGCATACTTGTGGCCATCATATAGGATTTTTCCAACCTGACAAGCTATTGGTTTTAAAATTGGGAGGTACAACATTACAAAATTTAAGTGATGCATTACTAAGCTTTTAAAAGGTAAGTGCTTTATCAGTTGCAAAGATTGCAAATGCCACAATTTGGTAACCTATATCATGATATTATCCCCTTGTATAATGAAATTTTGACAGGTAGCTAAAGTAGCTAGAACATTGCAGCATATTGGAAGGCAGGCGTGGCATAGTCAATGAAAGGGGTGTGTTAGAAAAACAGTTGTTTAACTTGTAAGTAAGAATGTTTTGGATAGAAATAGCCTTAAATTTGACAATATGAAACGTCAATCTGTTTATTAGTGGAATTTTGTCCCCCAAAGTAATGAACTTTTCCTGATATTCTGCTTTACCCTCGCATAATAGGGCTATGGGATCTCAAGCTTACCCAAGCACTAGCTTTCATGGTTGAATGACTTAATAGTGGAACTAACGCCAAGGATAAGGCTGAGCGACAGGAGGCCCAGAAGGTGAAACTTCAGGCTCTTCCTGACCTTAAACACACATCAGACTCACGCTGGGTACAAGCAAAATATGCCCAGGTTGGTACTAATGGGTTGCAAAACGCCCAGCACCTTATCTCAGCCCAGGCGTTGAAATGAACAATTTATGTAACAAACAAAGATGGTTCAATTCAGTTAATTGGAGAATGAGGGTTTGAATCCTGTTTGAGTTAAACTATGAGCTCAGGAAGAATACAGCTTCAATCAATCACTTGAGTGAAGGCACTTTCAGTGTATTCTACCAAATCAGATGGGAGCGTTTGCCTATTGGAGCGTCTAGGCTTGGGCCCACTTCCGCAGACCCATAATTACCCCAACTTGGATTAAATATGTTTTTTGTGACCAACATTCCTTGTTGGTTGACTTTTCACAAATAGACTTACCCGTTTTTTACGTTTTCTTATGGCTCCTTGGGCGAACTTGGGTGCAGACCTCTTTGAGGAGGTCTCCAACTATGTTGGCCACTACATACTTTCCCAATTTACAAAAGTTTCAGGTGCTCCCTTGGGCCGCTCCAGTCCCCTCCAGAATGAGACACCCAAGCCTCCTGGCACCAATTAACACTTGATTATGGACTCCCCTCTGGGCTCCACTCAAGCTATGTTGTTTCTCGCTTTCCTGGTCCTGTATACTGCGCTCCACACCTTTGCCTTGGGTCCCTTTTGTACAGGCATCATTTTAGGTGCATTGTTTCCCATTCTCCTAACAGCTAGTTCCCTAGCATTGTGGGTTTGCATCCCACACCACTTTGTGGAAACGAGAGAGTTACAGACACTCTCTTGAAACTAGAGTGAATTTAGTACCAGTTTCTAAGAGAAACACGCTCCCTTTTATAGACTTGAAGGGGGTTGTGGGGGATGCAAATATTTTTATAGCCAATCACACCTTAGGAGCTGAGGTAATTGACAAACAAGACATATTTAAAAATGCCTTACTGGTGGGAGTACATTAAAATGCTCTTCCTTGGTTATTTCCTGCCAAAGGTCGAACTTTTATCTACAATCCAAGTCAGATCTTAAACTAGCCAAATTGAGCTTGCCACTGCTTAGCACAAATCTCCTAGCATCTTGAAATTAGCTATAAAATAGATTAAATAATAGGAGGCGTAAAATTAATAAACATCACTTGTTTTACTAAGCCAATAGTTATAATATTTTTACATTTTTTTTACTAAAAATTTATATTTATCTGCGGTCTAACAGCTATCCCCAAATCCTATAAAAGCAGGCGAGAATCTCAATACTCTTGCACTTTGTCTTTTGTTGAATTCTAGGGCCAAAAGACACCTGCTAGCACACCACAGTTCCCAGATTCCAACAAGTGGTGCTCACTACAGGGGTCAAACTGTACACCACAACCCTTTTCAATAAAAATGGTGAATGTTTGAGGGAGGAATATTTTCAACCTCCCAGTTAAAAATAAACCACAGTTATCTGCCATGGAACTGCAGCTAGCTAACGCTCTGTCACGGCTTAAAAACTTGAACAGCACCACTCCTCAGCTTCTCATGAAACTGCTCCTGCTGTTTATACCCCCACCAGCAGTAACTTTGCACCCTTTAAACATCTATAAAGACAGTATATCCCTGATGAAGGTAGTATTGCTTTATTTCTATGAGTTTATGAATCTTCCATGGATATGGCGACAGAGCACCAAAAATCAAATACCTCCTCCCTTGCCTAAGTTGGCTAGCCCAAGAGGTATTGTTTCTTAAATGGATAACATGATATACATAGGCGGAAGTAAAGGAAGCGCTTGTTAACAAATTTGGCTCAACGCAAAGTTTGAAAAAGAAGGCCTTTATGTGCCTCAGCATGACAAGGGGAGAATCGATCGCCACTTTTGTTGAACAAATATATGGTGAAGCCCAGCCCTTGGTAATTTTAAAATGTTACCTCTTGATAATGCCCTTGCTGCCATTCTGACCGGATTAAATTCTCACTCTTCCATAGCAAAGCGCCTTGTTTCTATTAAAAGTCATCTTCAGACCATCCATGATATAAAGGAGGCTCTGCTAGAGTTTGTAGATATCAATAACGCAGAGACTACTTCAGTAGTTGTGTCAAACAAGTCCTGACCATTGATAATTTCTCAACCATAGCCCGGCCAAAGAAGTCCATGTTGGTCCATGTGCCTCTCCTGTGCTGGTTGCCACCACGAGACCAGCACCTGCAGTGCGCCTCAAACCTAATCTCCCTCCGCCCTGCGAGCCTGAGATTTCTAAACAAGTGAGTCAGAGTGCACTACCATCAGTGGAGCAGCGCTCCCTGCCACCAACTGCTCACAAAGTTCATCTTTTGCCATATTGAGCTTCTTCTCCGCCTTAAGCCCTCCGCTGAGAGGCCTCTCCTAGTGCCCAAAAAGGCTGCTCCTAAGCCTAAACCCCTATCTGGTGACATTTTCACCCACCAATGGGATTAAGGACAAGTACGCTAAAGCTAAACTGCCTGCTCCCCCAATGAACGTAGCCGCTGATTGCCCCAAAGCTGGCGAAGTTAAGGCGCCCACATCCAACCATCTTCTTAGCATGCACCCAATGTTAGTGGACAACTCTTCAGATGACTAGCATGAAGGGGGTTATGAGGACGTCCACTAATATGTCCTAAGAGCCTCTGCTGAAGTAAGTATACCAGGATTTTTGAACTCTGAAGGAGTAGATAAGGCCCTGATTTTTAAAAACCTATCTTAATCAAGTGTTGAAGTTCCCTGAAGTTTATAATACTTCTAGCGACTCTGACCATAATATTGTTTTGCTGGTCTAACCAATCCACCATGTTCATACCCTACAGACTTTGAATGTAATTATCTTGAGATGACTAAAGATCATGGCTCTACTCTTCGTCTTAAGGAGGTTTCAGCTCTCCCATAACTCTGGCGGTACTATAAACAAGGTAGATGTTGTTATTCAAAAGGTACATGTTAGAAATATCTTGGCCACTGGATTACAAGTGAACGTTATCTCTTCAAAAATGATCAATAAGATTAAGCTGAATCCACCCTGAATACTCCCAGGAATTTGGAACTTTAGGTCCCAACAACACTCGCGCTATTGGAGCCTACTTCTTATTGTCCATTTGTATTGGAAAAACTTATCTTTCCAGAAACGCAAGGCCTTGGACAATAACGCTTATGAATTCTTATTGGCACATAGTTTATGATTGAGTATAACTTTATAATCAGCATGAAATAGGGTTACATCTCCCTACTCAGTTATGAAGTCTCTTTATATTTGACAATGAATAACTCAATAAAAGGATTACTTCTGTTTAGTTGAGTAACCTTTCTCTGCTTTAACTCTATTCTACACAACATCCAGAAGCAATACAAAAAAGTTTCCTGATTTGGTGGACGCTCCAGAGGGAATTTCCTTTTTTGCTTCAGAGGAAACAGTGATTAAGGCTGGTGAACAACTTGTTATTGCTACCAACATTATGATACAAACCCCCAGAACCTGTCTGTTGCACAAAACTAGATTTAATGGAGTAAGCTCTTTAGAATCTCAGGTTTTGCCAGGTATACTAGAACCCGCCTATCAGAAACCCCTCAATTTACTATTGGAAAATCTTACCAAATAAACCAATCATTGTCAAAAAACATAAACAGATAGGGAAAGGTCTGCTAATCTCCTCAAAGTGATTGACAGGGTCCACTTTGATGGGTCAATGTTGTATATGGGCTTACCCGCTGACTAGTTGATGTGTATTATACCTAACGTCCACATTGCAGATGAAATAACCCTGGCTGAGAAAGAAAAAGTTTATTCTCTATTGAATGCCTAAAGTGATATATTCTTTCAGACTGACACGGATTATGGGCACATGAAAGGATGGAGCCACACCATTGATGTAGGTGATGCCAGACCTATTTGATCTAAACCTTACCATAAGTTTAAAGTTGAAGAGCAGCAAATGCGGGTCAAACTCAAGCATTTATTAGACGCTAGGGTATTAGTACAATCCCAAAGCCCTTTGACGTCTCCTCTCTTGCTGATTAAAACAAATGAAGGTTATTGGGTAGTTATGGACTACCATAAATTAAAAAACCTCACCGAGAAAGATGCTACCCTATCCCCCGCATTGATGGTGCTCTTACACAACTCTATGGCTCAAAATTCTTTCTCAGACATGGACTTGGCCTTCAAATACTGACAAATAAATCTTTCTAGTTAAGATCATGAGAGATGTGTTCACATTTACAGTGAAGGTTTACTTCAGCTTACCCGCCTACCCCAAGGGCTGTGCAATGCATCAACATCCTTCCAACCTGTTATAGAATACATTCTGTGGGATCTTAAGCTAAGCTGTGTGATTGTCTATATTTATGACATCACCTTCTTTCTCTGCAACGTTCAATGTCCGTCTCGCTCATTTAAAAGAAGTCCTTCAACGCCTGTGGGCCTCTAACTTCAAGTTAAAAATTGTCAAAATGCACCTTCTTTCAAAGAAAATGGATTTTCTCAGATATGCTATTTCTCAAGACGGAATTAAGCCATTACAGTTAAGGTTGAAGCTATCTCTGAAATGCTTGCGCCTAATAACCTCAATGAAATACAGGTATTTCTGGGTATTATGGGATATTAACATCAACTCATCTTCAAGTTTGTCCAGCTCAGTGAGCCTCTCATCCGACTGTGGGATAAGAGCACCCCTTTGTAATCAAGTACAGAACAAGTGGCCACGTTTGAGACGTTAAAAAATTGCTTCAGCGATTCCCTATCCTACGTCACCCTGACTAAGGTAAACCCTTCATATTGTTCACCAATGCCTCACAATATGCAATTGGAGCCATCCTGGCCCAATTGTCTGTAATAGCGTAAATCATTCATTCTCCTATTTCAGCAAGATTTTGTCAAAAGCTGAACGTAACTAAATTTTCACTGAAAAGTAGTGCCTTGCAGTCTTACTTGCTGTTAAACATTAACGCCCTTACCTATATGGCACTTCATTTACTGTGGTTACTGACCACGCCTCCTTAAAATGGCTACAAAACATAAAAGATCCCACCGGACAGTTGCCCATTGGGACCTAAAGCTCCACCATTATGATATGAACTTTAAGCCCTTTGTGAAAACTTAATACAAATATGGTTGGCTTGATTCAGTTGCCTATCTTTTACTTGGACAACAGTGAAGCAGAGAAAATACATGATATTCTTATGCAACTTGATGCCTGGGATTATGAGGATGAACCAATCTAGAAAATGCTAGCAAGACACTCCCGCAACATCAAGGTAAAGATTGAAGGTTATACAAAAAGGTCAGGCATACTGGCTGCCCTATCTGTGACCTTCAGAACAGTTACCAGTGATCTTAGACTTCTGCTCTACACTTGGGCATGGTGGATTGAGGAAGACGTATGAGTGAATCAAGGAACAGTACTATTTAGATGCCATCATAGAATCCATCATTGAAGTCCTAGCCTGCCTGACCTGTAAGAAGCAATCCTGCCACAAGATCAAATACCAATACCATACCACTACACCTTAACAGCCTTACCACACGATAAGCTTAAATGCTGTAGGCCCTCTCCACCAGACCACCTTTGGAAATCACTACATAATAGTGAGGATTGACCAATTTATTAGATGGATTAAAAATTGGCTCTAAGCCCAAACCACCAAGGCTACCGCAACTTACCTGCACCAAAACATACTTACTCGCCATGGAAGCCCTCAAATTTTACTCTGTGACAGCGAAAAGAATTTTACCTCCAGTATGAAGCTCTTGGCTACCTCTATGGGAGACCAATAGTTTTTTCAGCCCCCTATAACCATTCTATGTTTGTACAGTAGAAAGGTCCAACGGAACCCTGATATTTATCTTAAGGAAAATGGCCACTTTTGACTTTCCCCACTGGGAAAAGTTTTTGCCTATTGCCTTTATGGCTTTTAGAATCAGCTACCATCGGATCATAAAAATGTCTCCCTTGTGGGTGTTGTATGGGTGAGAATAAGGGGTACTGGCTCTTTTGGACAAAAATATCTTCTCTTCCAGGACTGATGATCCTGAAAAGGCAATGAAGAAGCGGCTCAACTCATCATCCAGCTACAGGCTGATGCTATGACTAATTTAACTAAAACTGTCACTGAAGAAGGTCAAGCCATTAATGAACTCAGGCCACCTCTACCCTCTTTTCTAAATATCAAATCTAGCATTATATTATAACCACATTACTCCTAGAAGCGAGAAGCTAAAGTCCATCTGGGAAGGACCTTTTGTCATCACCTACAAAAGGGGTGATAAAAGTTTTAATTTATCACTTGCTTCTTTAGTTGCGATCAACATAGTTTGTGGTTAAGTTTTATCCGCCCCTATTCTCCCCCCAACGTTCTGAAGGAGGTAATGTCAGACAAATAGTTGTTCAAATTGTAAGGAAGAATTTTTGGGGAGAAATTCACTGACTTTAATAATATGAAACGCATATCTGATTCTTAATGGCATCCTGTCCCCCAGAGTAATGAGATCACTCCACAATTCCATTGAATACCTTGCAAAATAGGGCTTTGGGCTCCCAAGTCCTCCTAAGCACTAGCGTGAATGTAGTGCCAATTTCTAAGAGAAACACACTCCCTATTATAGACTTAAAGGGGGTTGTGAGGAATGCAAAATATTTTTCTAACCAATCACCCCTTAGAGCTGAGGTAATTGACCAAACAAGCCATATGTGCAAAATGGCTGACTAGTGGGAGTACATTAAAATGCTCCCCCATTATAATGCACTGCCATAAGTCAAACTTATATCTACAAAACAAGACAATTTTTTTAAATCCAGTGGTTCCTAACTAAAAGGGGGTATTGCCACACATCTTTATATGCAAATGGGCCAAACAAAGGATTATTATATATAAAAAAATACCTAATATGCACCTCAGCCAACATCCTAGGAATCCATATCAGAAGGTGTGGGAATTGGATCCAAGCCAAATCTTGATTTAGTCAAATTTAGCCCTCCACCGCTTAGCAAAAAACTCCTAGCATCTCAAAATTAGCCTCAAAATAGCTTAACTAATAGGAGACATAAAATCAATATACATCGCTTGTTTTACTAAGCCAACAGTTATAATAGTTTAAACATCTTTATTAAAAAACTCATTTTTATCTGTGGTCTAAAAGTTATCCCCATATCATATAAAAGCAGGCGAGGATCTCAATACTCTGGCACTTTGTATTTTGTGAAATTTAAAGCCAAAAGGCACATGCGAGCACACTAAAGTGCCCATAGAATCAACAGGGTGCTGTAGGTACAGCTAAAGGGAGGGAAGGCGGAGGAGGATATGATTTACCAACAAAAAGTAGATGCCTAAGCTGTTGAGATTTTAGCCAGATTATACTTTTCCCTTATTCTAAATATATATTTTATTTAGTTGGGAAAGTAAATTAAAGTATTTGGCTAGTATTTAATAAAAACTAAAATTCTAGATGGGAAGTTACAAACTAGCTTATATATTTAATTTTATCTATTTTAGCTACTTTACTAGATAGACTTTCAAAGAGTCTTGGGAAAAACGCTCATACCCTTCAAACTACTGACCTTGAAGGCACAACTACAAAACTTTATTGCATTCTGGTGTAAGTTCCAATCCAATAGCATATGATACTAAAAGTCAATTTGTATTTATTTTTTGTTTTAGCTTTACAGCAACTGAGGATTAGGAAGATTAATAGACAGGTATTAATGTTACAAAATAAATGTAAATTAATAATTTTACTTTAATAAAGCGCTTTAGTTTTTTTTGATCTGATAGTATATAAAATATTTATCCAATTTTAAGTAGCATTTTCATAATTTAAATCAAGGTATATTTTTTCTGTTGATTAATAATTATATAAGATTATGCTTCCTGCCCCTAAAAAAGAATCATTTATATTAAATTTAAATTAAAAACCCCCTTGAACCTGTGCAGTAATTGCTTTGCTACCAGTGGTGCTTACTGAAGGAGTATTTTGAGCCAAATCTAAATCTACATAAGAAATCAACAGCATAGTGAAGGATTATCCAGAAAAAAGGGCAATACCCAAATTGAGCTGTGATTACATAAAAATTGCCAAAATGCAAGAGCTCATTTCTGCCTTAGTAAAATTTTTGGAAATGATGCAAATAAAAACTAATACCTGACTAAAGTATTAGAAGAATTGCCTTTAAAACCAGAAGTTAAAGACCTGGAAGTAAACCCTAAAGAAATGGATAGAGAAAAGTCATATCACGGTTATCCATCTTGGCTAAAGTACAAGCCGTTGCAAAGAAAACAATATTGGGCCTATAATATGACAGTATTTTATCTAATAACAAAAAATTAGTATTAATGAAAATGGCATCCCAACAATCCTTAAGTTATTAACAGCTGTGCTGATAACAAAATGAAATAGCGGCAACAATTTCCAAACAATTAAAAAACGTATACCAACACAAAGCTCTCAGAATTAAAAAAGATAATGTTCACACAACTATCAATTTTTTTAAAAAATGACTATGGTGTAATGTGTAATCTTCAGAAGGCAATTTCTGTAACTGTCTGGATATGGAGAGCCAAAGCCTTATCCTACCAAGGTTAAAAGCTAAAAATAAACTTACTTGAGGCAAAGGATGACATTGTGAGTAATTTGGCAGTTCATAGCATTTTGCAAACTGAAAGCATAAATCTATGCCTATCAGTTTACATGTGATGAAAACATAGTTGCCTTTGCTGATCAAATTTATCAAGTGTCTTAAATATTAATGAGGAAAGTGCGCTAAATGATGTTGTTCACGCATTGCAATGAAGTTGGCACTCTGCCTTTAAAAAAGGTTAAATAGACTCATGCTTACTTCTTTAAGTTTTATACCAGGTCCTTAAAAATAGTTGATTTAGGATCTGTGAAACAACCCTGATACCCAAAAACAAGTAACAAAATTAAATCATACTGGGGTCTTTGCTGAAACAAAAGTGCAATGTAACTTTTATTGATGTGGCAAGGATGGCTACATCAAAAAGTTATGTAAAGTAAGAAATAATAAAGTCAATGTCAACATGGTTATTCCTAATCACAAGGTGTAACAAATTGTTCTATTAGGTAAAAGCTCATGTGAATAGACATGGAACAGTCTCATTTCAGTTATGCATAAGTTTTCTTAAATAATAAGAAATCAGAGCCTGTAATTAAATAAGCAATAACATCCTATGTGAAGCAGCTCCAGGATAAACAGACAAACTTAGAGCCAGATAAAATTTTTATTGAACCCTGTTAATAAATCAATCACATTGAATACCATTATGGAGTAATTTTCCAATTATCTCTGAACAACTTTTGTAAGCACTTAATTTAGCCAACAATGCTGCTACTTTACAAGTAAATAATATTTTAAATTACTCTGTACCTATGAAGACATTTTTGTAATACAAGTAAAAGTTTAAGCAATCATTGATAATGGGGCTCAAATAATATTGGTTCTATAATGTTGGTGAAATGATTGTAACTCACACCAGATTGAGACCATATAAATTTTTTGGTACTGTTGGCCTACAAGCCTTTAATTATAAGGGAGCATACAATGCTTTTTCCTTTATGGTTTGGGTCACTTTTTGTCGCAGCACCAACTATTTTTTACCAAACCTGGATTACAATAGATACAAAGTGTTGTCAACTTCATGTGACAATATGGATATTGATGTGACCTAGAAAATACACTTTAAAATTTTAAAGAAAAAATTTCCACTATTTCATAAAAACAAACTGATTACCCATAGCAAGAGAAATAATTATATTAATTTGATATGGGCAGATGTAATTATCCCAAAAATTATAGCCATATTTGTCAATGCTTAAAACCCTGCATAGTCAAATTTGGAGTACTTTGAGTTTCTATGAGGGTGCAAAGGCCCATGACTGATTTTCCAAAAAGCAGAGCATTGTAGAAACTAGACTAACTTTAGAACTTGTTAGATATCTATAGACTAAAATCTATGGCTATGAGAAAAAATATAGAACAGAATATATGTTGCATCTGGGAATTTAAATTCTGGCCATGGTGAAATTCAGATATTGAGTGTAAGCTTATTGGATAGGTCAATACAAATAGTAAACAATCAGCTGATAATTTATTTCCACTTGATTTCAACAAAGAACTAGTATCTTTCCATGAATTTAACACTTTAATTAGATGGGATTACTGATAAACAAATTGTGAGGCAATTGTTATCATTTTTGACTGAGACAAACTAATGATAATTTCATATGAGGAGAAAGGGGAGATTTTTATAAGTAATAAAAAATATTCCAAGGTATTACTTGATGTTTTGACCTTGAATGTGCTAACAAAATTGTTTGTAAAGTAAAGTTAGGAATTAAATGCCAATTAAATGAGACCCATAAGAAAACCACAAGAGACTGAGGCTGTTTTGCTGACAAAATTAGTAAGCTATTTTACAATGGTTTATCAGTTTAATTTTAAAATCCTTTAGCAAGTTTAATCTTAGTTGCAAAAAATGAAATTTACAAGTAGTTGTAGATTACTGTCACCTGAATTAAATAAGAAAGAAGGACTCAAATACATTGTCACACATAAAAGATGCTCTAAATTGCTAGGATGGGCTCAATTCTTTTTGTCATCAAACTTTATATAAAGATACTAGAAAATTGACCTAACTAAGGAGATCCAAGAGAATTGTGCAATGATTTCTGCACAAGAGTTATAACTATCAATGCTTATGCTGCAAGGACTGTGCAACGCTTAGCTACAAGTCTTGGTCAATGGATAATTTGTTAGGTGCCCTGAAAATTTTGTACGTTCTTGTCAACCTATACTATATTAATGACTTTAGTTGCACATCTACAAATCAACATAAACATTTGAAAAAGTTTTTTAAGAGATTATTAGATTTTAATTACAAAATAAAGCTTTAAAATCTTCAATTTTAAGGGAGTAGACTGAATATTTAGGTTTTATTGTAGACGCTGGGAGATTGTCCCAAGATCCTAATATTAAAACAATTAAAGTCATATCACAACACAAAATGAGTAGTGCATTTTGGGTTTTCTTGGAATGGGTGTTTATTTACACCGCCTTTTTAGAAATTTGCGTCCATTGTTAAGGCCCTTTTCTAACTTTTAGAAGGGTCCTAAAAATGATTGAAATGGAATGAGGAAGCCCAGATTTTTCATGTATGTTAACTTTTGGCAGTATTCATTAGGTCCAGTAAGCTGGTTGTTAAGTTTGAACACCACTGAGCAATGGATTTAAAGTATGTAGATCGCCAATCCTTGGTAAATAATGATATAAAATGTGAAGCTACTGCTCCAATGGACACTACTTTATTATATAAAAGCACCAGACTACTTCCACTTTTTTCTCATTTCTTCCTTAATAAAATCCTCCTCTTTCCATTCTCTCATTCAGTTCTTAATCTTCAATCCTCTTAGTCAATATTGACCTTTCAGTTTAGTATTTCTTTATTCACTATAATTTTAGGGGTTTTGTCCCATCATTGAGGCTTTGGTGGAATTCCTAAATTTGCAAACTAATTTTGTCATTGAGCATGCTGAAAATAATATTTAGACTGGCCTGGAATTTAGGGGTGCATTACCACCCAAAACCCAAGCCAGAATGCGATGAGCATTGCTGTCCAAATTGATGTGTGGAATATAAGAAAACTGACCATGAGGACCAGCCAGGGGGTGTAAAGATTGGGGATCATCACCCATTTTATTTTCAGTAAAGTAATCAAAGCCAAAGTATTTTCTTTTTCTAAAAATTTTTTATTAAATTAGAATATTTCTAAAATAAGTAAATGGAGTGACAGAGGTACCTATTGGGGACCACTGCTTATAATATTTCTGAGGAAATATGGGTATCTAACACAACTGCCATCAAGAATAAACTTGAACCAAGCTGTCATATTGGGTTTCTGAACTTAATTTATAACTTACTTAGATCCAGATTGCTTAGCCAAATTCGTTTTGGGCCCATTATTTGTTATTTTTCCTGTCATGTGCATGCATTTGCTATGACGGCGACGTTTTAGATGTATGGCAGGTTGCGCCCTAGGCCAAGTCACATAAAGCTGAGCCCAGTTGGTGGGAAAGGGGCTAACTACCTTTGTACCTGTTGGGGTTGAGTGTGGCTGGATGCAATAGTGGGGTCTTAGCAGATTTGGGATGTTTTTTGCAATTTTGCCACTTCCTGGAAAACACTTTAAATATTCTCCATCATCTTGGCAGAAGAGGCCACTGGAAGGGGGCTTCAACTCTTAGAGGTTACGCCTTTACCCATCTCTCATCCACCACATGATCTAAATCACATTGAGAGGTGAAAGTCATAGGTGTCAGCTTCTGCCCCTTTTTTAGAGCGGAATGGGAATTGATCCTGGTTCAGATGAAAATGTTCCTTTCCAAGATTTACAATTTTTTTTCAATTGATTCACTTCCAATAGACATAATCTACCACCTAAACCTTAAGGCTCACCTCAACTAATAATATATGATCTGCCAAATTTATGATTTATTGTATAGTCATAAAAATTTCTTGACATTACCCCTTAATTGACAACAATAATCTTCTATTGCTTATATGCTTGTAGGAACTTCACATTTGCTCAGTTGATAATCTGACCGCCCGCAGGCTCCTTAATGGTGTAGGCATTGATATCAGTCTTCTAAATTATCTCAAACAGTTCAGTCCAGACGTTAGCGAACTTGTCCTTCCTTACAAATCCTTGTTGATCATGGAACAAGACATGATCTTCTACAGCGAACTGTGAGAGTCTACTACATCTACTTTGGTCAGCTAGCTTATCACAAATCTTCTTAGCAAAACTGGTAATATTTTTCTATTTGAAGTTTCATCAGCGTGTCTGTTAGGTTGGTCTGATAATGCTGCGGTTCTACTCTTCTAATATCCTCCATACAGGAGTAAAGCAAAGTGGGCAAGGCCAATGTATACCTAAAAAGATTGGAAAGGAATCTTCCCTTTTGACAAGTGGTAGCTGATAATATAATCAAAGATGGCAGTGGATAGGAGGGTACTACACTCAGAGGGGCGATCCTTTAAAAAGTTGTGTAAAATGTCTACCAATGTTCTGGTAACCTGATCCACCATTAATTTAGATTCAGGGTGATGAGGGTGAAGTTAAAACCCTTCAGATTGCCATTAGTTTATTCAACTTAAGCAGGGCTTGTGTCATGAAATTGGCTCCATTGCCTGTGAGTATAAATTGCGGATAACCATGTCATTGTATGACACACTCCATGTTAAATTTGGCGGTGATGACTTCCCCTAAATCATTGATCATTCTTGCTTCCACCCATCTTGTCAAGTGATCAATTGCAACTAGTATATGCTTAGTTTGGTTTTCGCCATTCAGCAAAGGCCCCACCATGTTAAGGGAAACAGTATGACATGAAAAACGAGGCTTAACAAGCTGGTAGGTGGTCTTCTTATGGAAAAAATTCTCCACTTGGCAAATGTGACTTCAAGCAACCGCCTCAAGCATGTCATTATGCATGCTCTCCCAAAAATAGTGGGGTCAGAAAACTCCCACATTTTTACAACCCTCCATGATTACTGCCTTATGAGCATCCACAAAAATACTGGCCTAGTAAAGGGCTTTAAAAAACTCAGCATTACTTCTCCAATTTTCTCAAATAGTTCCTCATTGCGTAAGAAGGTATCTTGTCTAAGCCTATCTAGCTCCTTAATCACGTTTGGCGGCTCATCAAAAGATTTGCTCACAATCATCTTCTTAAGCGTGATGTTGGCCAAATCTGTCATAATGGCGACCATCTGGTAAATGTGAGAGACAGTCTGCATTATAATGTTTTGCCCCTGGCTGGTGTACTATCTTAAGGTCATACACATAGAGCTTCAATGCCCATTGTGCAAGCCATTCTTCAGGATCCCAAAGATTCTGCAGCCAACGCAAGGATGCATGATACGTTACCCCTTGGGATTTCACCCAATGGAGGTATACTCAGTACTGTTTATACACATATATCATCGCTATGCACTCCCACTCAATCACAGTGTAATTATATAATGACATTTTAAGCTTCAGCTACATAATGTGACAGGGTGCTCTATGCTGTCATCATCCTTCTGTGATAATACTGCCTCTACAGCGGAAAGTAATGCGTCCATTTGAACTATTAATTCCTTTTTGAGATTTAGGTATTGTAAAACTGGCGTGCTCATAAATGTAGTCCGCAAGACACTAAAAGCATTTTGACAACATTTAGTCAAGTCAAAGGTGGCATTCTTCTTCAATAACTCAAAAGCGGTGCCCAATACAGCTGAAGTTAAGAATGAACTGCTGGTAGTAACTGACCATCCCCAAAACCCTATTATATCGTGTATTGTCTCGCCAAGTCATCTTACGTATAGCTTCCACCATCGCCAGCGGAGGTTTAAACCATTTTGAGTCTACCACAAACCTTAAGTTTCCAATTGCTCCTTGAAATAGGGACATTTTTGATCATTGATCTTGATGTTAGCGTCAGCAAGTCAGAACATTTGTTCTAAGTGGTCAATATGTTCCACGAACGTCCAAGAGAACACATTGATATTGTCAAGGTAGGCTAGGACACAAGACAGCTTTAAGTCACCCAAAATCTTGTCCATGGCCTACTGGAACGTAGCTGAGGCATTACATAACCTTTGGGGCATATGCGTGAGTTGGAAAAACCCCTTTAAGGTGATTATAGCGCATTTCTCCCGTTCTGCAGCTGGCAACTCAATCTGCCAGTACCCCAATATTAAAAACATGGCAGAAAAATAGTTGCCCCTCCCAGCTGATCTAAAGCGTCCAATCTGTGTGAGAGGTTAAGAATCAATTTTTGTGACATTATTGAGCTTCCAGTAGCAATGAATATCCGGTTGGTGCCATCTTTTTTCTTAACAATTAGCACAGCGATGCCCACGGACTCTTGAATGACTCTAACATCCCATATTTGATCAATTGGTCTACCTCATCAGAGACAACTTCCTCCGCAGCTTTAGAGCACTGAATAGGACGTGACTGATTGGGGATGATTGCCCAAGTCTACCAAATGATGCCCCCGCACACATCCCAAATTGTGGTTGGTAGATGCAAAAATTCCTTAGTACTTTATAAATAGGGCTATCACCCTATCCTTCTGGTCATATGAAAACCCAGTCAGAGCCTTAAACGGAACCACTGTCATTATGCCAAATGAGGATTTACAGGTAGACAAAGTTCCTCCCAAAAACCAAAATTGTGAATATGGTGAACCTTACCAACAGGAGTCAAGTGCAAATAAGCCACCACTTGGTGCCTTTAGACCATCATAGATTCCTTCTGTAGGCTTGATATTAATACTTTCAATTCCCCATGCCATGATAACAGTAACCCATGAGCCACATGGGGTTCAAGCCAAGTTTGCTGGAAGGGCCCCATAATCTCCCCATATAGACATGGGTGCCAATTTTGAGCTCCGTCCCTAATATGACCTGATGTCATGAAGATACTCATGACATTTGTAGCCCATAGAAGAATTCCTATGTACACATAAATCTGGTTAGGTAGAGCTCTGGTCCTCCGCTTCATCTGCTGATATTAAACAGTAATCACCCTATTATTATACGCAGAAAAAACTGACTTGAGCGTATTGGGTCCTTTAGACTCCACTGGAAATAAATTGGATGGGGATCTGTTATCCCAGGATAATAATAATTTCTTCCTCCATATTAACCACTTCCCCAAATTGCTGCATATTGTGGCTCCAATCAACATTTTGTAAACTTTAGGCAGAACCACTAATGGGGCGGAATCACTGACTTAACCAAACCTCAGAGGTAACGCGCTGTAAACACCCGCTGACACAGTTCTCTGTGCCCTGTGGTCCTATACACTACTCAATGTTTTAAATCAGGCTTCATCAGAAGCTTAGCCACAAGCTTGGTGGATATTATACAACTGGAGTGTCATTGTCTATATCAGCTCAGATTTTTGTGCTCTTGTTGGGCCACCAGGGAGGAATCATTGGTGGCGCATTTATCTGAAGGCAGGGCTTCAAAGCTTGCATCCTTGGTTGAGACGTTCTCCATTAGAATAAAGTAAGATATAGTAAATAAGATGTTTTGCTGAGAAGTACTTTATTAGAGTAATCAAGCACTATTTATAGTGCTTCAAAATGTAAGGATATGAATAGGGATTTTAAGGGCATTGTCATGGGACCTGTATGAAAGTCCTAATACTGGGATATGTGGGAATAGATAAAAGTATGGATTAAGATTAGATAACAACTTGGAAATGTAAATATTCCCCAAATTTGACATACTTCAGGCAAAGCCCTGAATTTGGTATTCCAGTTAAATCAAACTCCATTCTCAAAATGATCAGGCCATTTGGGAATTTGGCCCTTTGGATTTTTTTATCGACCTTCCCCATGGACAAGGCTTTCACCTAATTTAGGGAGAATCCTGACAGTTCTGAACAAAAATATCACAGTGGTTACACTCTGAATAAGAATCGTTGGTGTTTATTGCATGAAAAACCTAAGGCTTTTTGTTATCAAGAAAAGTAACAGTAATAGCGCCAACATGAGAATACTCCTGAGAATATCTTTTCTACTGGAATTTTAACGTTTACCCTCACTAGGGTGGCGACGTCCGTTGAGGGTCTAAATTCATCTGTTCCTTTTTCTCAAGGATTTTCAAGGAGTACAGCTTTTTCACATCTTAGTGGAACTCCAATCTTCTTGGTTATCATTGCTCTCTTGGTTGAAGCTGAGATATTGTAGGGAATTTGTTAATATAATAAGCACCAGGACGAGTATCCAGGACTGATGCAAAGTGACTCGTGGGAATTGTCAGTGACATATAAATTTAGATTAGCGTAGGTAGAGCGTCCTGTCTACTCTGCTCTAACTTTTCCCTGTTTGATCAGGGCGGTTGGTACTGCATGAACATGCAGATCGCCAGGGCAGTTAGCCACATAGTGGCCTCTTTGCACAAGAAACAAGCATTTATAAATGGCTCTTGCCTCTGTATCACACCCAAAGGTCCAGGTCAGAAGTTAAACAAGGAATTGTAATTTGGCCGGGGACAAGCTGGTTGTATATAAGGAGGATGGAAAGTACCTGCCAACATATTAAGTGGGCGTCTATTGCCCAACAGATTGTAACCAGGCCGTTGTGGTCCATTTCCTGATGTGGATGCAGCAGTGAACACAGGGGCTTTCTGATCCACAATGGAAGCATTAATGTCACACAGAGACGATATAAAGAGTTAACAATTTGTAAAAGCTCCGCGTCCTCTTAAAGAATGTGATCCATAGAGCTATATAGTTCTTGATATGGCTTAACAGCAGCCGTCATCACTATGCCCACGTCCATGTTGGTTAAGATATTTACTCCCACCAACACACAAGTCTCATCCATGAACCGCTCTGCAAACTCCACCAGGGACTAGTTCTTTTGAAACTGTATTTCAGAAATTCGTTCTTTCACTGCGCCATCGTTGACGCACCCCCAAACATATGGAGCACATTCTCTTTCACCTCTTGATATGTTATGGTACTACTCTTAAGTAACATGTGACCAGGTCAGCGCTCTCAAAATCATATCAGATAAGAACAGTTTAGCTTTTCTTCAGTCAAATGCTCTTTCTACAGAGAATTCAAATTGTCTGAAATAACCATGCATATTCCATCTTGACTAAAATTGGCAACATTTTGATGAGTATAAAATTACCTGGCTCTGTGCTTTGGGCTTGAGGAATAGATAAGATAGGTTCAGATCAGCCAAGGGGAACATCCTCTTGAGGTCAATGATAGGGTCACAAGGACAGATGCGAATATTTCATAGTTGACCAGGAAGAGGTTAGATTGCTGGGGAGACTACTGCGACCACTGGAGGGTACTCTCTGGCTGAAACATGGTATTTCTCACCAGAAGTGCCACAGGCTGCGCCCTTACATCCTTCAACAGTTAGTTCAGTAAGAAATTTATCAATTATCTGCTCTGCTTTGACTGAATAGCATCAACACCGCCCATCTCTCACCCCCTGCTAAGATCCTCAACTTCTTTCTATAATTTGCAGCGAAATTCTCACTCAGTGTCTTGTTTACGCTCCATTTCCTGAAGCTGTACAAGAACTCCCTTAACATGCCCTGCATTCTCGCGTTCTGCCATCCAGTGTCATGCACTTTTTGGTTTGCTTCATCCAATTGATTGATTAGAGCGGCTCAGTCCCACACCAGCTCCTCATTAGACTGTTGAAGGTTATCCAAGCGCACTTGCATATCAGCGTAATCCACCATCTCAATGAACAGAAGAGTAATGGCTTGTCCTTGAGCTGCTTCACTGGAACTCAAAAACTGATTAATCTGGCCTAGCAATTGGCTGTATTCTGAGGTCGCTAAGAAAAAGCTGCTCAAATGGTCAGCCACCCGCTGATTGCTCCACTCAGCTCAAAGTTAGCTAAATCTGATCTTTACTATGTTGACGTGATCAGTCATCCGCCGCTCTAACATGGTAACCAGACCCCTCGTCTGAGCCACTGCTATGTAAAGTTCTTCCACCCATTCAGACATTTCCACCATAAAGTGCTTGGTACTACTACCCAGCATTATGCATCCCGTACCCATTCAACCAAAAGCCCACACTGGTTTACTATTTTCCTATTATATGGGGCAACCCATTATTCAAGCATGGAACTAATTTGTCTAAGTTTTGGAGGAAGTCTACAACTCAAATGTCTACATTCACTAGCACTCCCTGCATTTCTTAAAGAGTGGTTGAGGCATTCAAGAAAAAGGCAAGTGTCATTCTGTTGCACTTGAACAAAATGCATGATGTCGCCAATCTCAACGTTATGCCAGGCAACACACGTAGTAGTTGGCGGATCAATGGCTGAACGTTTGTGACCAGGTATTTCTCAACTCCATGGGAGCCAAGCTGGTGAGACAACCACGTTGTTGTAATGTTGAGGTAAGACATATACAATTTATAAAAATCTTCTTGGTCTCATTGATTATAAAACAGGCTCAGGGCATGTTCACCCACATCTCCTTCATATAGGAGGTAACCGCGCAAGAGCATTTCATGATAGTCCACATTTGTTGAAGGGATAAGTTTGAGGATCTGCCTTGTTGGTCTGACCATAACACGAGCAATCTTCTAACTGCAATTCCATCCTGGTTTCTTCATCTTCTGGTTTCATCACCGTAAATAGAGCTATTTCTTCATTAGATGGCTCCATTGGCTCACCAGAGTATTGGTCATGGAACCTTTATTAGATTCTGACATAAATAGTGGGGGCTCGTCATGATGCCTTTTTTCCATTGTACTGCAGTTGACCAGTGGTCCCCTATAGTGAGCACCAATATCAACTTTCAACGGTATTGATTAAATCTGATGAGCTGGTTGCACAGGCTTAAAACCACTAAGCAACGGATGAATGATATGTAGATCACCAGTAATTGGTAAATAATGATATAAAATATGAATTTATAACTCCAACGTCACTTCTTTATTATATAAAAGCTGCAGACTACTTTCACTACTTTCTCCTTTCTTCCTACTCAAAAACCTCCTCCTTCAATTCTCTTATTCAGTTCTTAACCTTCAATCATCTCAGTTAATTTTGGCCTGTCAGCTTAATAACTCTCTATTAACTAGAATTTCAGGGCTTTGTCTCATCATTGAGGCTTTGGCTAAGTTATACTTGATTCACCAAATTATTATCACTTCTATTAATTCAATTCCAGTCAACATAATCTACCACCTAAAACTTGAGGCTCACCTCACCTAATAAGATACAATCCACCAAATATATGGCTTATCGTTTAGTCATACCAATCTCTCAACAATGCACTTAGAATTCAGTATATGAGTGGACCCATATTGTGATACCCAAACATTTATTTTCTTTCATTTTACATATAGATGCACCTTTAACAGCAATTGGTGTCATATTGAGCTAAGTAGATGAATTTGATGATGGCACCCATAGCATATACAAGCTGAACTTTGAGTTTAAAAGAGTGAATTTACACCATAAAATATATTAATAGCTCATGGTGATATATACCAGTAAAAATTTCAGAGTATAAAACATGAGATACATTTTTGGGTGGTAGCAGAAAACTTTTCGCTCAGATGCCTTTACAATTTTAATAAGCTTGAAGGGATATTGGGCTATTATACATTAAAATCACAAGCATACAAACTTGAGATTTTACATCATTCCAGAATAGATCATCTAAATGTAGATGGTCCATCATGGTTGCAAGAAGTTCTAGTTCTTTAGGTAAAGCAGATGAGATATATGAGAAGATTTTTTGAAGATATTAAAAGCTAATCGCTAGAAATTCAGCAGGCTTTAAAAGAGGCAATTAAAAGTACTAAGATCTTAAGATGTCAATTATTTAAAGTTGTTATAAAAATTTTTTAAAGTTTCTGAAGACTTATAATTATCTGAGTTTATTACTACATCTCATAAGTTAACTGGATATGGAGGCCTACAAAGAACTTTTGAACTTGTTAGTCAGTAGTACTATTGAAAATTGCTTAATTTTAGAGTTGCAAAAACTCTTGCTTGCTGTGCTATGTGTCAGTCGCATAAGTTCATAAGAAAACATCCAGTTTCTGAATAGTGAAGCCTGGGTTTTCTGGGAGCAAGATACTCATAGAAGTAATAGGGACATTAAGTATAATTATTAACAAAGACAACACAATGATATAGCTATCATTTGCTTGACTCATTGAGAAGAGATGTGCGCTTTAGCCAAAGCATATGTCAGCTTTACTACCAAGCCTTTAAAGGACAAGTAATTTATTGGAATGGTTGACCTCAAGATATTTTAACAGATAACAGACGCAACTTTATTACACATTTCATCAGAAAACTAATTAATGGGAATACTAGGAGTAATGAAGAAGTCTTACCATCCAGAAACAGATGGTATACTCAAAAGGGTAACAAATGCATTAACTGCTACTATGAAGAAGCTCATAGCTGGTAATCTTTCAGCTGGGTAACTTTATTATTGATAGTAGATATGCCTACATTTAAACTTTCATTCATGACTGGTAGTCTCATTTTATACTACTTATAGTGTTGGCTTTTTTTGCAGCCAATTATATGTTTCCCTCTTAAACAGAGCTTGGATATAACGCCCTCACAACATTTTGCAAGCCCAACTTAAGTTTAAATTGGATTACAGTACTTGAACTATGCCAATACTCCAGAGAGAAAGATTAAGGCTATGGAATATGAATACAAATTAGCAAGCTCTTCTAACTTATGACATAGCAATAAGGTTTGCTATTGTGACACCCCCAATTTGGATGGTGAGATAAGTTGAACAAGCTTTGTCAGACATTAGAGGTCATCAATAAGTTGTAATTAGATGCCTATTCTATTAAGGACCTCTTTGATGGATAATTGTGAACAGAATTCATTCCATGTGACAAAGAGAAAAATATTTATCATAATAAGAAGAGATTTATACATATTTATTTGTACTAATAGCCAAATTTCTGCTATCTTTCTAAAGTGCCATTGACTTTTTTGCAATGAATGCAATTGTTTACTTTAGAACTCTGTCACTATGTTTTTTGGCAGCAAATGACGTCAATTTTCAGTTAAATCTTGAAAAAAGGGTTTGTACCAAGGATCTCCCTGTCATTTTGGTGTTGATGAACTAAGTTAGATTTGGTACAGTAAATCATATCTTGTTGCATGCAAGGAAGCTTGTAGCAACAGATAAGTTAAAATAGGATTATTTAGTTAATCTGGGAATGTTGGTATATAGCTAGAAAATTCTTTTTTGACATACATCATAATTAATGTTCCATTTAGTCAGGCGTGATTACAGATTTAATTAACTAGTTTCAGTGTTTCTAGGTTTCCAAGTGGGGAGCTCCATATTAGACTTTATGTCAATTGATTGATAAACAATCATGGCTTTATGAACAAACTACAAAGTAATATTGTACTGATTTTAAAAATAATTAACTTTAATAAACTTGTGAGAATAAATCTCCGCAACTTTTGGATTGTAACAATGGGATTTCCAACCATACAATTTTGAATGCTGCAGGTTGATGAATAGAGAAGGGTATTCTCTAGCAACTAAAACATATAGTAACGATAGGTGATAATTTGACTTTTATTAATCACTTATATATCCCCCTAATTTTCCAGAATAAAATACCTTAGGTTTGTGCATTAGATTTTACATGTAGCTTATTTAATTTATTGTAGGTAACAGTTGCCTAAGTAATTTAAACAAATTCTTACTTTCTTTAACTATCCCTTTTTGGCTCATATTGTGCTTTCTGTTGTAGAATTGGAAGCATAAGTATTTTTATAAAATCCTCTTGGACCTGTGTAGTCGCCAACTTAGAACAGGAGGGAAGCAAAAGTTTTTTAATGATTATCTTAATTATAACACCCAAGCTTTTAATCACATATTTTATCCTATCTGGATTGAACATAAAAGAAATCTACAAGTGAACCATGTGGTCTATGAAACCCTATAATTAAAAGTATTTGGACACACCCAAACATCTAAATATCTTAACTAAACTATTTCTGGGCACTGTGCTATTTAGATCTTTAAACTCCATCTGGCCCTTTTAAACTTCTTAACTATGAAGTTGATGTGATTTTGTACAGTAAATTAGGGTGAATTTAACAAAAGTACTTAATAAGTATAAAAATCACCCATCTAGTAATCAACGTAGGAAACAGTAGAGGACTGTTTATATTGCCTATATAAATTGTGCAATTTTGTTATATAAGGGGTCTGATGCGATTATACAGGAAATCCCTGACCATCACATAAAAGTAAATATGAAAATATACAATTTAATCATGGTTTAATATGTATACTCACACAATTGATCAAAAATTACCCTTTACTATATTTGCAGACTGGTAAATCCAAAGTCAGCTAATCCAAAGAAATCTGGTCTATATATAAGCCTTTGAAAACCATCAATTTGAGGTTAGCAAACTAATTTGACATTATATGATTGTAAGAACTGTCTACGTAAGGGCCTTTCCTTAATTGTAATACAAATTAAAGTTGATTATAACTAATTAAAAATTATTATTTAAGCTTAGTATATTCTTAAAAGCATATTATAAGTAATCAAAATTTTTGAACCCACATCTTTATATAAGTCCTTTTAAACTATATAAGATATTAAGGGGTAGATATACTATAATATCACCTTATGCAGTTCATGCCATATAAAACTCAATAAAGATTCATTGAGTTTCCAATTTGTTAATACTTAATTTTAGCTAGAAAACATTAAACAATGAATTAATTTTAAAAGATTAAGAAACTTTTTGACAAAATGTTTTTTGTCATCGTCTATTTAATTATGGTAAAATTGGCATCATTAGTGTTAAGCAGCATCTTGAATATGCTGTGAGGATTAATCAAGTCAGAAATGTTGGTATTTAGGAGAATAATACATTTCTAGAGTATCTCATTTTTATGGGCTATAACCTGGTTATTCCTACTACAATTTCTTTGACACATATTGGAATTAACTGGCCATCGCTATGTATGATTTATTTATAGCTTACTTTTTTAGTCGAATAAAGGATGTGCCTATGCATCTTATCTTATAGACCTAAATCAACATTCAACAAACATTTTCAAGATTCTCATATTATTGTTGGTCATTATATGGAAAATTTACTGGGTGATGAGGTAATCCATAGTTAAAAATTTCATGAGTTTATTTTAATCAAGATTGACTCAGCGTAGCCGCCCCTGTAGTTGATAGCCTTGTGAAAGATTAACAAGAAATTTTGACAAGGTTTGTTTTCAAGGAAGGTCTACCAAGGCCGCAGGAGAATAGTTTTTCGCTCTGTGACTAAGTTGGTCAAATTTTGAGGAAAATATTTATCAGACACTTGGCTTGGGTGAGATAAATATCAGATACTAAAGTCTCTCCTTGTTTGTTTTAATCAATGTCTACAATCAATTTATTTGAGAGGCGTGTGCTGAAGAGATTAAGATGCATTCTGATCAGCTTTGCTAATGGCCACATGAGGGAAGGATTTAGTGGATGATATCTCGCTTGATTGCTCCATCCCATTACCTAGCCACAAAAGTAAAATAAAAATAGATACTACTTGTAAGGATTCTCAGTACTTTTGAAGCCGCCTTGACTTGGGGTTTTCAACTTATCATTTATGTCAGGCAATCTTGATTTCATTCAATATTACATATCAATTGATGCTATGTTGGGCTTAAGACCCAAAATTATTATTAACTATAAGCTATTTAGCATTGCTCAAATCCAACCTTATATTGGCAAGTTCCTCAACTGAAATTTGGAATAAATCGCTATTGATGTGATCCACAAGTTAATACTCCGTGCTGATACTCCCTGTATCAACTTTTATTCTTTATTGTAGGTAATGAATACCTGCTTCATTTTTCTCCTTATCTCCAACTTCGCCTTATCTGATGAGTACTTTTATCTGTTGCTTTTTTCTCTTTTTCCTATAAAAACTTTAGGGTAATTTTTCTCTATCTACTCCCATTTAAATATGACTGACTCTGATTGTTCCTTAAATACCTTATTTTATCCATTACCTTACTAGCACTATTTAAGGTGCAAATCATTTGCTCAATAGAAGAATTTTTACTCTCTACCTAATTTTAGGCTATTTTTAGTAAAAGTTTATTCACATAGGACCTCTGAACCTGGCTAGGTTAGTCCCACTTACTCTCAAAATCATCCTCCTTGGCTAGCTTCAAATGACTGATCTTTGGACTCCCTAAGTCTCAACACAGCTATAGTTCATAAAAAAGTTACCAGACCACTGTCTTCAATGGCGGCAATGCTCCTTACTTCATCATTAGAGGAGGGTATAAAGTGTTTATTGGATGAGGAGAGATGTCTGTATTAGAAAACTAAATGAGGGACATAACTACTATAGGGAACTAGTTCAGCAATTGATAAGATATAAGCATTGAGAATCTGAGCCAGTATATGTAGCGAAAGCCTTGAGCTAAAAACAAGGATCTCAGAAGGGTGTGTTAGGATCCCATGGCGATTAAAAAATAGCTAAACTCACAAGGACTATATGAAGAGTTTACACTAAAAAATTAACTAAAGTACTTTTTAAAAAACCCCTTGCTCATACTTATACTTCTTCTTCCACTTAGTAAACTTTTTGTTAGAAGGTAAATATAACATTTTTTGGCATTGGTAGGTACTGGAGCAAATATATATTTGCTTTCAACTAGACCTGGTGCAGAAATTAGGCTTATCATAAAAAGAGGCTGGAAAAGTAACCTTAGCGGACTCAAGAAAAGCACCATTAATCAAGTAAGTATAAACTATATATTGTGCATCATGAAAATAAGTTAAAAGAAAGCTTTTGTATCTTACACAATATAACATATCCAATGGTTTTTAAATGAGATGGTCACATTATTTTCTGCCAAATTGCTATAAACACTGAAAAAGCCATTCTTTCCACATGATTATCGCATCAACAATGTTTTCACAACTAGAGTATTTTGTCATCTAGGCTTATAATGGCATGTATAATACTATTGGTATCAATTCTTAAATTTACAAGAGTTTTTAAACCTTTTAATCTTGGGTTTTTTCCAAAACTAATTCCTGTGGCCTCTCTCACTAAGTTTAAGTTCAAGGTAACCTCAGAATTTTTCTGAGGTTCTCTAGTCTAGACTTAAGATCTTAAATTTGAAAAGCTTCAAAAAAGCACATATAATCCTTGTAAGTATATGTCTTTATTTAACTCTAAAGAATTAATGGTATCTCCCACATATTGATTTCTCAAGTCTAGTGAAACTTTAACTGTGTGCCAGTTTGGATATTAAGCTGTCATCATCTCATCCATACCACATAATATTGTTAAAGACATCATTCCAATTAATTTACATTGCAACTGGTTTAACATCTAGACCTAAGGGGGCATTAAATCAAGTAACAATGCATTTTGATTACCAGAAATACACAACTTTTTAAAAGTCATTTAGAGCTTTTAAGTACCATATAAAATGTTCCGGCCTTAAAACGCCTCTTCTGAGTTACAAAATTTAGGAATTAAACTTGAAGAGAGATATTAAGACTATGTTACATTGCATGTATAGATTATGTGCTAGTGTCTCCTTATAAAAAAACATCATCTTTTATAAAGCAAGTTTAGTCTTGAAGACAAATCAAGAGGCAGGTCTTAATTTATAGCTTTCAAATGCAAGTTATGCAAATTGTCAGTTCCTTTCTTAGTTAAGGTGGTGTTTAAAGGAAAATTGGTGGTTTTCTTAAGCAAATTAATATAAGTTTAAAGTAATGGAAGGCACCGACTTATAAACAGGAGCCTGAAGCTTTCTAGTTAAACTTAATTTCCTAAAAAGATACACCAAGATCTCTTTGCTGCGACTGCACCTTTACTTGGTTTATGTGATAGTATACTATGGTTAGGACTTAAAGGAGCCAAAAATTAGACTACAGATTGAGGTGCTTGGACACTTATACCAGCAGCCTAGACTGTAAAGCAACGCTCTACCTTTAAGTGGCAACTCATGAAGGAGAATGAAAGTTTTGGGTTCCTAGAACTAGTTAAATTTGTGTGAGGTGTTCACAGTATTGTCTATGCTGCTACTCTTAGAAAGGTGAACAAAAAGTTCCTACATAGTCAATTCAGTAATGGGGCTATTAGGTGGCCTGTTTCCATAATTAATGCTTTTAGTAGCACATACCTTTATTTTTAACTATAAGATATTAGAAAATAATAATTTTTGGACACAATTTTACATGTTAAATAAAGTAAAGAAAATAACCCATCACCCTTCCAATGGTAGATTGATGGTTTTAGAATTACCAATTGGAGAGTTGGGTTTAGACAAACTATGAAGCTAAGTATCAGAGCAGTTGTAATTTTTAGTAATGTAGATTAAGGTTTTGATGTTACGCTTTGAAAATCATCATTACAATTGCTTTAGCCAAGTTACTACTTCATTAGAGTTTGATCCCCATTATTATTCTAAACCCACTCAACGCCATCTAAGCTTGTGACTACCTTTGATTACCATTATCTATTTTTACCATCAAAATTAGGGTTTATGAAGTATTATTTTAATAAAAGGTTTCTCACAAGAAGATAATAGATATCAGTTTTTTACAACTATAGATGCACCTAATTGGCCCTCTGATAGTGAAGATAGAGTTTGTAACCATAGTACCATATTTAAAAAAGTCTAGATCAACACAGAGCTTCCCAGTTCTTTTCATATACTACCCTGATGAATTTGAAAGATAGTAAATGGGTTGAGATGTGAATTAAAAGTATGTTGGGGAATTTAAACAAAAATGGGAAGAATTTGTCCCACTGTAATCCACAAGATGGCCCAACTCCCTTAATTTGGTCAAGGACAGCGTCTTAGTTGGTGCCCTATCTAGTTCTAAAGGAGTGCAAGTCCTTATCAAGCTTGATACCTGTAGCCTGGGACCTTACATTACCCTTTTTTGAAGATAGGATCCATATTTCATCTGGGGCGTTTGCCAAGGCATAGTTTTTGTATAGGACTGGAAGTTTAATGGCGACGATAGTGGAAAATTTAAGAAAGGGTAGTGATGGGGCATTTAGATTCTCTTTGTGAATTTCACAATTAACTTATGACTTAAGGCACAATAATTAAAAAGGAACCTAGTCGTTTTCATAAGCTGGTTATCCCTTCCATGACACTAGGTAGTGCACTCCACGTTTGACCCGTCTTGAATCTTATTTTTAGCTTATTTTAAATTTGGGTGCCCCCTCCACTAATATGGGCTCAATCTCCACTAGCTTCTAGCCTTTGAATAGAAAAAGGAAGCATGAAAAGAGTCATGGATTTTACAGTGCAAAAGTAGTTCCAGGTGGAAATTTTCATAGTTTAGGACTTTTATAATAGGGAATAACATTGTAGCTTACAATTAAGTTTCCATATGGCACTTTATGCGCAGGTTCTTAGTGTCCACTATTACCAAAGTTGCCTACCTGGTAGTTAGAAGCCTCAAACGCTTTTTCACAGAATTCTTGGCATCATTAGTCAATTAGGTTAACTGGTTCTGGACCAGTTAGTAAAACTAATGGATATTTAAGACAAACTTATCAACTTCTTCTATGTTTCTGAGCGGTTGGGGACTGTAGTAAAGGTGAATTATACGCAAAATTTGCATACATGGGCGACACCCCCATTGGTGAGTGACTGAAGTTTTTGTATGATAATTAGGACACAGGGACTGTTGGGGTTTTAAGACAACATAATAGTCAAGAATTTGCTTTTAAAGTACGCATTAGCAAGTCATCTATTAATTATCTTATCTGCATCTGTGATCTTTCAAAAGAGATTGATCAGGAAGTCTAAACAGAGATCCTTATTTGAGCTGAAAGCAGTTGAGCCTTTTTAATTAGCTTCTTAGCTCCCTACAGCTCACAAAGGGCGCCTCATGTCATTACAATGGCTCATAAGTCTAAGACTTGCCTTCTATTCTGGATGAAAAGACATCAAAAAA
Organism: Massospora cicadina; assembly: GCA_022478985.1. Lineage (NCBI taxonomy): Eukaryota > Fungi > Entomophthoromycota > Entomophthoromycetes > Entomophthorales > Entomophthoraceae > Massospora > Massospora cicadina. Next base: position 80,120 of record JAKSZP010005418.1, on the reverse strand, counting down.
AGCTAGAATGCTAATGGTATAGACACTTACAGAACTTTGTAACTATCTTGGAAGGGGAGAACTGAGAATTGACAATTAGTAAATAAGTCACCTGCACATCCACAAGTAACCACACGGTAGTGATGGTGGCTGCAGCAGAATTCAAGCTGGAAGTTGCCCCTGTCACAGCATGTGGGGTGGGGGTATCTCAGGCAACAGGGTAGGTGGAGCTCGCAAAGGTGCCACATAACTTTGGAAAACTGAGAGGGGACAACATCAAAAAGCATGGAAAGATTGTGATGCCGCAAGTCATACAATATAGGAGATAATCCCAGGTGTGCCACATACTGATACCCCCACTCAAGCAGGGAAGCAGCAGTGTGTTACTTCGCCACTTTGTCCCAGTAATTGCACAGATCAGCAAACATGGCAACTATATGAGTAATAAAGTTAACTTAAAGCTAGTCTAATATAAAAACAAAAATTTTTATGTGGCTTTTTATTGTAAAGCAATGTAAAGGAGGGATTTTTCTTTTGCTTTGATACCTAAATTGAAGCCAAATTTGGATTTTAAAAAATACAAAAAACAACCACTCAGTTGAGCTAAAACTTACTAATGTTGATGCAATTGGCGCCTGCTGCCCCAGCTTGGGGTGGTGGTGCGCCACCATCTGGAATCTTTTGGCCGCCGCCAAAGCGCGCCTGGGCTGGCTCTGCTAGCCCTCCCAATGCTACTGGGCGTTATGTCCCCCCTCAGGACTTGGCCCACCACCTCACATGCTCTCAGGCAGTGCTCTGAAGCCCTTTAGTGCTCCCATGAAGCAATTTGCATTTTGGCCTTCAGGTTGAATATGGGAATCTTTTCCCATATGTAAGCATGGCCATCATTGAGATGGCTATGACAGCTTTCAAACCCACCAGCTTTATCAGCTTCCACCCCTTTAAAGGGTACTTTGACCTCAGCTTCCGCTTGGAAGCTGATACAGCAGCAGCAGCTAAGCTGCAATTGGTTTATAAAAAAATCCGCTCCCCACCTTTTGCACCTGACTCCCAGATGAGGCCACTTTGGTGATCCAGTTCGCCGGGTTGCCCTCCTACCTTTCCCCAAACGCCTCCACCACGAGCTCTTGGAGGGTTTGGCCATTTACAGCTCAGACCTTATGTTGCAGTTCAAGGTGCCCCATGGGGCAGATCATCTGGCAGGCCCTCGCACCTTTGCAATGATCCACCCATTTAATTGTGACACCCATCTTGCAATCCCCCCTGCACTGTGATCAGGTCTGCCCCTAATCATCCTTTTTGGGCGCGTGTTTAAAACAGCTGCACCATCTGCCCCTTGTGCTTTGAGCTTGACCACTCAAAGCGCAAGTGCCCCATGGTTGCCACTTTTACTGTGTCCACCACTCAGGGCTTGGGCGCTGCCTTGGCAGCTGCCTCACCCAAATGTTTGAGTGGGGCTCTATCCTCCTGCCCCCAATGTCGGGGAATTCTGTCACTGCTTCCAATGTGGCATTCAATCAGAATTTACAGTTTTTTTTTTAAAAAATTTTGAAAAATTGACCAAATTTTGGAATCCTGAGTCAATGGCTGAACCAGTTTCAACTGAGATGCCATGGTTGACAGCACATGGCCAATCAGCTCTGGCCACAGCCCCAATTCCTGAGGCTGCCCAGCGCTGGCTGAATCTAATCCATTTGAGGCTCTCGAATGGATTGAGGAGGATGGACAGCTGTGCCATGTGAAACCAGATTTTGCTTTGGAGGAGTTCTTTGTTGACCCACCTGAATTGCGTTCCCGCCATTTTTGTCCAAAAAATGAATTTCCCATTTTATAAAAACATTAACACAATGGCAGTTGCAGCTTCAGCTTCCCCAGCCAACATCCTCCTCCGCCAGAAACTCCATAGGGCAATGGAGCCCCTTGTCAAGGGTATTCCTATCCCCAATTTTCCTCATGATTTGAGGAAGATGTGAAGTACATAATTGAGGAGCTTGCTTTCAGTGCGAGCTGCGCTTGCATTGATGCAGTAAAAACTTCTCTTTTTTGACCCCAATTATCCTGAAACCCACCAGCGCATCAAGTCATTTACTTGTGTGCCAGCTCTCATCATTTTTGCTGCGTATCAACTTGCTCAATAAATTGAGGCGATGGACACCGCTGGCCTAATTAACGAAGAAAACCCCCAACTATACCCCCTTATGCCCCATGTTGCTAATGTTCCCATCCCAATGCTGTCCACCATGGTCCACCAGCTAAAGCGGGTGCTGAACATAAGTTTCCCCAAAGCTTTCTCGCCATCTGATATGGCTTCCTAGGCTGATAACCTAGGGGCTATATTAGGACTTTTTTTAGTTTCTGATAATTCCTTTGTTTGGCCCATTTGCAAATAAAGATGCGTGGCAGCTCCCCCTTTTGGGTTGGGCACCACTAGTAATAAAAGAACAATGTAAAAGAGTGACCAACCTAAAACCTGTTGGTTCCTGTTGTCTTAAGAGCCATATGGTTGGGGAATAGGGTGTTGTGCATAAGCCTTGGTGAACATTATTATGATAAAATTCTTGTGGATTGTCACACTAAAGTGCTTCTAATACTAATTCAGATCCAACTTGACTGGCCATATTGGTAAAAATTGGTACGAATTTATGGAGGCGTAGTTCTGCCTGGCAAGTTGAAGAAGATTACTTCAAAAACTGGCAGCTTTCACCCAAGGCCAGGGCAGGTAGGGGCGGCTACATTTTTAAATTTAATGGATTTGTCACAACCAACCCTTTTTGGGGTGGGTTCACCTTTACTGGTGGTAAGGAGAGAATTCAGACATGTGATCTCAAATTTGAAATCAATTTTAATAATCTAATTCTTTTAGTATCAATTTACTACTATCAAAGAAGCTAAAAATAGGGGAGGATGCCTTCTGGTGAGGTGGGAGGCTGCAATCTTTATAATGGCAACAGCTTCTGGCCAACACCACCTCCTGAGATCCCCATTCACCTTCTCCACCAACTCTCTATTTATGATAAGAGGTGGTAATTAGACAACCTTATAATATAGGCCGTCACCCGCCTCTCATCTACCACATAGGTAGATCTCCCTTGGGTAATAAAGAGTAGGTAACCCTATTCACCCCTTCTTGGTCCTGAAAGGATGCTCCTCCAAGTTGAGGTGCAATAGATTTTCCACAATACTTAACCTCCTGTCAATTTGGTCATGAGATCATTGATATGGAGAACAATGAAGACCTCAATCAAGCAGTCAATTAGAATAATTTAAAAACCATGCTTGAAGTAGTCAAGAAGATTCGCTTGGAGACGCGCCCTGACCCGTCCTATATATATGAAAGCTTTTGATTAGAAAATGATATAGTATATATACTCCTATTTTTGGCTTCTTTAATTGTTCTTATTATCTACAGCTTTAACAACCCTTTTAACCTCGGCTAAAGGTCTTTAATAATCCTAGGCATACAGGTAACTTAACTGCTCAATTGTCTTGGGAGGCAGTAGCCAGTATCAAAGATAATGCTCCAAAAAGAGGTTAGTCCATTCTATTTGGCCCTATAATTGAAGTTAATAAGCCAAGCAACTGTAAGGATTATCCTTTAGCATGCAACATAAGGCTCTCAATACCATAAAGTTAAACTAAAGCCATTTTTGCTAATTACATCTAGGGGAACACCAAATAGGGCAAAGACGTGTGCCACGAACAACCTTAGCATGTACTCAGCTGTGGTTGATCAGGCATGTAATGGAGATGCTTTACTTTATGAAGAGATACAACAACCATGATCGTATATTATACCATCAAGACATTGGCAAACTCATAATAAAAACTATAAAGAGTGAAGTCCATGGCTCCATTGATTTTTGGAAAGGGTAGAGGCGGCCATTACTTCCAGTCCTATATAATATGAACTGAGAATAAAAAATTATTTTTTAATCTAGAAGAAAAACTCTTTTGTGATTCCATTCCTACTTGCAACCCTCATTTGATTAAGTTATTTCATATATCTTGCTCAAGGCGCCCCATAGTAGTGGGCTAATGATGCATCCTTAAGATGCGAGAATGAAGGGATGAAAAACCTCATACAATGGCATGAAAACATATTTGGATTTTTTTGGTAGTAACATCCTGAAGGGGCTTAATCAGCATCAGTATTTATTAGGAGTCAAGATTTTCAGAATTTAAAAACTGAGATGACAAGCAGCAATATGGAGAGAAATTTCTTGTACTGAGGATACATTATTGTAAAAATAAATAGCTTCAATCAAGGTGCAGAACAAATGACTGGGGTAATGGGAGCACTAGGATTGTGGATTTGGATAAAGGCTTTGAGGTGGTAAAGCAGCTGATGCAACGGTTGGAGGCAAAGGAAGCACAATTTGGTCAGGGAGTATTAATGTGTGTTGATATTTCAGTATGCCCACATTATCCAGCTTATCTAAATTACTTAATTAACTACGCTTATCTTCTGGAGATGAGACCCTTTAATAAATGTGGGAGATATCGTTTTATATGATAACTAATGTTTGGTTAAATTCCTAAACAAAAAATAATCTAAAACTCTGAAATTTGATTCTGCCAGATTGCTAATGTTTTATAAAGAGGATCCCCAAAAATATATTTACATAAGATTCAATTATCAATTTAACATTTTTGATTTGATTATATCATTCAATCAGAGTTTGTTGTCAATAGACTCAGGGATTATAAGTAATTTCTGAGGCATTGACAAAGCTTCTAGTAACAACTCATAGGTTAGCCTTTTAGGTAAAGTGACCTGCTGTTAATGGGTAAAAGGTCTCATTACCTAATCATATTGCTATATTAGTAAGGTTATATGCTGAGGTTAATTAAAGACGTTGGGACACGTTATTCAGTTCAACCAGAAGATGTCACATTCTAGTCAGCAGGGAAATCTGACTAGACAGATAAAGAGTATCATGGTTGGAGGCAACTTCAGAGGTCTAATCCATCGGCAATGGCTGACATTTCCTACTGGGGCGCCAACGGAAGATTGTGCACCATATTCCATATATATTACCTTGATCTTATGTAAATAAAGCAGATCTAACTAGTCTCATAGATATCTAGCCTGATATACATGTTCTCATCATTACACTTCAGATTAGAGTAAAGGATCATATATCCTTTGGATAGATATAGCTTGTCAAATCCTCCTTGGCTCCCGCGTCAAGAGAGGAAAGAAAGAAGCTCCCTTTGAGAACCATTGAACCTACTAATAGTAGGTTAAGATCTATTATAAGGAAAAGGTTTTTTGTGGCAGACGTTGGTAAGTATAGAGGAAGAGGTGATGTGATAGATTTCCCTTGTTGTCTTGATGGTTTATCAGAAACTTCAAAGTGGGTTGAAGGAAGATTTTCAGTACCTGCAAAAGGAGAGCCCTTAGCAGAAGAGATACATTTGCTGTGGAAATTCAGTTGAATGTCAGTCTTCCTAATAGTACACACCCACCCACATATTATAAAAGTTGTATTATATCAATAAATATTGGTTGCAATAACAAAACCTGATCAATAGACTTAGCGTTACAGGGAGCAACACCAGCTGAAAGGCTACACTTGGTGCTCACTACAGGGGTAGTGAGTAACCACAGCTAAAAAGTATACATTGTGACTAATTCACTCTGTGTTTAGGTTGAACCAATTAGTGGACTAGGGCTGAGGATTTCAAGTAAAATTTGGATAGCCCTTTGAAAAACTTAACTTTAGAAGTTTTGGCTCAATAGATTACGGTAAATTCTGGCCTAAACGTGCACTAACTGTCTGGTATATGATTGTAAATAAGCAAATTTGATTTTTGTGCAAAACCAAAGTATGTTTAACACCTTGTAAAAGGTAAAAAGTGATTAATGACCTAGAAACAACAACCAACTCTTTTAAAATTGGTGTCACATATGCGCTCTATGACACTGGACTTTCTAAAAAAGTAAGCCACATAATTTCCTGCCTATCAGGCTCTTGAAAAAGGATGTCACCCACCATAGTACCAGAGGCGTCACAAGCAACAATAAAGGGATTACCTTTATCATCATGAAGAGAAACAGGAATGGTGGTAAAAGATTACTTAATTGTATAATTTTTTGAACATTTGGGAGTCCAATAAACAAGGCATTCTAACCAGTGTGTGGTGAAGGTTCAAGAACAGTTCTGAAATAGCTGGTGAGAACTTTAGAGGAAAGTGACAAATTCTGAGAAGCTGCACAATTGTTTCTGATTCACTGCAGTGCAACAAGAGCAGATGACATCTAGCTTAGAAGGCGCAATGGCATGACCATTTTTTAGTATCAATTAATTCAGTTCTGAAATCATATTTTCTAAAGAATTCACACTTGGATGGCTTATCAACTAGACCAGCACCATAAATTTCTGCCGCCACAGCCACCAAATCTTCACCATGTTCTCTTTTGTTCAAGTGAATAAATGATGTTGTTGACTTGGTCTTTTGTACGGGAGAGCTAGATATTCTCCATGGAGTCATCAATATGGTGCTGAAAGACAGAGAGAGCCGTTTAAACCAAAAGACATATCCTTGAACTGTTATACTACATACAAGGTGTAGATTGTTGTCAACCCTTCTAGTCAGACTTAGCCTGCAATTGGTGGAAAGTGTTCTCCAGATCAAGTTTGTGATAATCTAAGGGTTTTTTAAAACTCATGATAGATTGCATCCTCAGGATATAGGGTATGTAAATCTGGGACTGTAACATTATTTGGTGCTCATAAATCATACAAGTTATAGGGTGCCATCATATTTCTGTGAAAATCCTATTGGAGAAAACATGAGCAAGGTTAACTGATTATCCGCCTCTTCGTTATCATATTGTCAAGCTTGGTTTTTGAACTAGTCTTCCTCAGCTGTATAGGGATATAAATGGCAGTTGATCTTGATGAGGACCACCCTCAGATGAAAACTCAGATCGGATTCTAATTGCCTTGGCAGCTAGTTATCACCTTTCACTGAAAAAAAACTTACCTAAAAGTGCAAGAATAAGAGGTAAGGTAGGTAAAAATGCACCTTATCAGTAGAAAAATAGTCCACTACTGTTTCCATAGAATTTACTATTTTCAATATTGTAGAAGTGAAAGATTATCTGAATAAAAATTGGAGGAAAAGGCTAGTTTATTCCACTTTATTTCAATACTTACTGACTAGTGATGCCATCATCCCAACCCCCCCCAAAAAAAATACTGAATATAATAAAACTGAGATTGCTGCAAAGTTTGCCATAAATTCATCTTTTCTGGGCAATAAAATAGAATGTTCATACCAAGGAAGTGATATCATGAGTATGATTAAGCCCCACAACAAGTGAACCAGGAATAAATTCAAGATCTTAAGCCTGCATGACCTGTAGGTCAAAAATAATTCCCTTTTGCTCAGTCTCCACTAGTGCAGTTATAGCCAACTTGTGCTGCCCCACTGTAACATGAATGGTAAATGATAAACAAGCATGACTAAATTTATTCAGCTCATTGAGGCAACAAATGGCTTTGTATAATCTTCTTGGCCTTCAGAATATTTTGGCATTAGAGTATTTGTTTATAAAACTGGGTATATATAGACACTTCCCTATCCTATGACAGATGAACGGTTTTTAGAATGTTAAAGATCTGTTAAGGGTCACACATCATATAGGTTATAAAACTGGAAATACGTGATGTTGTTCTTTAGAAAACACAGAAGTCTGATAAACTATGTGTTGCAATTTGGGGTTGACCAACCATAGGATAGTGACTTTGGCCATAATCACTTAACGCATATAGACTTCACATTTACCATTCCCAAATATCTGCATATTGCAGCATATCAATTCTTATTGATCTGATGTCATATACTTCACTAACATTTTAGACCCAAATCCCCGCATATATCTATTCACCGTTTTCCTTGTTGTTGGGGATTCATATACAATGACCAAAGTTACTCAAAATTAAAAATTTGATATTTTAGTCTAATGAGACTGTAAAATCTATGTCAGAGATATCTGATTATAGGATAGACCAATGATCGACCCTTCAGAGTTATCAACCTTCTATGAAGGATGATGTTAAGCTATCTGAGGTGGCAAAAAATTACATAAGAAAATTGGTCTCATCAAATAAGAATATTATCAAATCTGGCCATCACAAGTATGGCATTAATAATCAGCAATATCAGTCATCTAATAGGAAAGATCTTCCCTTAGGTGAATCTCAAAAATCCTCATGCATACCTACTAAATCTACCCCTATAAATATTCCTCATTTCTAACTAATAAAGTACCACGATTTTTGTCTTGCCTAGCCTAATTTTGGTCTATTTTTTTAGTACTAGATGGTCTAATTTTGGTCTATTTTCATATAGGATTCTGTATTTCCAATTGGAATCAACTATAGCAACAGAACTTATAACTTTGTTGCAATTGTGTTAATCTTTGCTAGAGCCATAGAACTAATAATTTTTTTGCCTTCATAGCACCTGCTTATTGTAATTTCTCCAGAATTTTAATACTCATCTTGATTATCAATATTCCTGCAGCACTGATATCAAGCATTTAATATTAATGAATCATCATTATAATTATCCATGTTCAGCAAATTAATTTTTTTCCGCTGACAAATTTTTGCAAAACACTTTTCACACCTGAACTAAGCACTTTTACGTTTACTAGTTGGTAACAACTTATAGTAGATTAATTCCAAACGGCCCTCTGAGAAACTTATATTTTATTATCGCCTAACCATATATAAGCACTTTATAAATCTGCATTACAATTATAAAAGTCTGGCAAATTGATTCTTAAACACTCATTCACTGAATTCCTAGTTCTTTAAAATCCGTTCTATCCCCAACTGTCAAAGTTACTTAAATCATTTCATTAAATTTGTTCTAAATCTCTCTGTTAAAATTTACTTAAATAATTTCATCAGATTAGTCCTGAATATCGCTGTCAATCAAAGCTCAAAAACCTACTAAAGTTTATTGAAATATCTTCTGGATGTTTTGAGGTTGGACTGACAACCATAGAATGTGCCTGTCCTTAGATAGTTAAAATTTAGGTTTCAGCTATCTTAATCCACAGACAATTAGCTGACTAGAAAGAAAATAACCCTGGAAGATTTAAATGCTGTAAGGATAACTAACTGACTAGAGGCCAGGGTATAAATTGGTTGGCCTTGAATTGGGTTAGGCGAGCAATGAAGAAACACAACAGATGAGATTGATTAGTACTGAAGGGATGTGGACTCTTTTTTGCAAGATCTTGGATGCTGGAAGTACAACCCAAAACTGAGCATTTTGAAGAAGTCTGTTTATATTGTGTAGGATCCCCTACACTGGAAGTACAACCTTATACTACAGAAGCCCTAAACGATCATCTAATAAAAGAATATTTACAATGAGCATTACTTTGTTTTTTAGGTTTAATGCCCTAATACAGTATATCCTATTTTTAGTGCTGATTTTACCTGTGCAATCTCGCCCAGTTACAACTAAAATTTTAATAAATTGGTGCTCACTAAAGGGGCTACACTACTAACAAAAATTGCTAATAGAGGAGAAGATGAGATGAGTAATATGATAGAGGTACTGTGGGCTGAATATGAGGAGGTTTTAATCATGCCTAGACTTTATGAAAACGTTAAGGAGACATGGTTAATCAGTTTGGTGCTGTCAGGATCCCTACCTGAATTAAGATCTGGATGAGCTGGACACCAGGATTTGAACCTGAAATGAGATTTAAGTTGAGTTGAACGATGGGATTTGTACTCAAAATCATCCAAAAAGCGGCACCCATTATTGGAGATAACCTTGATGAAATTCCAGCCCTAAACTTCAGGTTCAAACCTGATCTATGAGGCAAATAAATACCGATTAGAAAATGTGAAGTATATCTTGGCTTAGTTGCATAAAGATTGACTGAGACGCTTTCCTTATTTCCCTATATATTGTGCAAACTAACCTATTAAACTTTGCTTTCTTTTTTTATCAAATTAAGTTAAAATTGGTATAGTTTATTTTGGAATTGCCTTACCAGACAAAGTATCTGTTAAGCGACTTCTTGGCCTAAAGAAGCGCACAGGTACTATCCAACGTCCTTGAGCTTCAGGTTCCTTGGCCAATATTTATATAGAAATAAGTGTTAATTCACCCATAATCCTGACAGGTGCCATGATCAGAGGAGTGAGTATTATAGTAAGAGAGGAGATCTGCAGAGGGGAGAAAAGACAATTTTGACCTCTACAGAAGGGAGCTCAAGCTAGTTACTGTGTACACTAATGGTGCTGCATGAAGTCTCTTTGATAAAGATGGAAATGAGTGGTGGGAGAAAAAGCTATAATATGCATATGTGGCCCTAGAGGAGGCGTGGCAACCATTCTTCTCAGTGCTGGAGCAGATTTATAAGAAATTCCTCCAGGGTTACCCCCTATCAAATAGAGTAGAATCTGAGGTTGATGAGCCTGCCAGTTTAGGGGTATGAAGTGAGAGCTCAACGGATCTGTCTTCCCTAAAACCCTCCAATGCTACTTTCCTAATTAATATTGCCAAAGAGTCAAGCACAGGGATAAATAAGCCTGAGAAAATTTATTGATATAATGCTTAACTTTGGAAGATTTGGTGCATTATCAAGATGATCTTGATCCCTTGGGGGGTAGGGTAATTAACTGGAAGGAGCTCTTCAAGTATTTAGCAAATTATATAAAAAATCAAAGCAATTTATGACTTGAGACATCAACCCCAACCTTCAATAACCCTACCATTGGTCATAGCCATTCATCAATCCATATGTTTGGTCAAGTGGGGACAAATGTTTCAATTTGAGGTTTGAGTAACCATAGGATAATGACTTTGACCATAATCATCCAACTCTCTATAGAACACACCTTTACCATTACTTATTATATGCAATTTGTGGCAGATCATTTCTCATTGATCTTCCATAATATACTTTGCTACCATTTTTGGCCTAAAACGTTACATATATCTAGTTACCATTTCCTTGTCTTGTTTATTGATGTTCCCACAGTCCTGATCCCAAGCATTTAATACTTAAATAATATTCATCCTAAATAACTGTGTTCAAGAGATAATTTTTTATTGATCCTCTGACAAATAATTTGCTAATACTTAACACACCTAAACTAAGCATTTTTATATTTAAGTAAACGTAACAACTTTCTGGTAGATTAATTCCAATTGGCCCAAGTTAATTTTTTAATTATTTTGCCTGCCCCATTTATGAACAAATAAATTTGCCTTACAATTCTAAAAATCTAGCAGATCATTTCATATACCTTCCATTGACTGAATGCCCAGGCCATAAAATGAGTTCTGTTCCCATCAGTCAAATTTATCTAAATCATTCTAGTAATTTGATTTAATATCTCTGCCAACATTTACTAGTAATTCTGTCAGATTTGTCACAAATATTGCTGTCACCTGAAACTCTGAAATACTACTGATGTTGAATAAGACAAATACCAAGATGCTACTAAGGTTGAATATACAATCACAAGATGTACCCAACCTTGGACAATCAAATGTCAAGTTTCAGCTACCTTAATTTACAGGCTATAAGTGGACCAGAAAGAGGAAACACTAGAAGATTAGGAGCTGTAAGTATAGCTAACTGACTAGAAAACAGGATATAAATTGGTTGGCCTTGTTTTTAGAATAAGAGAACAGCATGGAATTTCACAAACTTAGATCAATTAGTTTGAAGGCCCGTGGACTCCTTTTTACGCCAGATTTTAAGTGCTGGAATTACAACTAAAGGCTACAGCAGTTTGTAGAGGTTTGTTTAGATTATCAAATGCCTTGCGCTGGAAGTACACCTTGAGACTACAGCAGATTTTGAGGATCATCTAATAAAGGATTATTTCTGACAAGATTAACTGTGTTTTTGAGGTTTACTGTCCTCATACAATGATTCCTATTTTTATTGCTTTTTTACCTGTGAAATCTCGGCCAGTTGCAACTAAATTGCAACACTGTGATTGCTAAGTCCGCGTATCTATAGTATTTTCAACCATGCTAAAAGGGTCCTTGGAGAAAACTGTGAAAGGACTGCATCTGTAGAGCATAAAGGATCCATATGAACCATTATAGATTAATCAACACCGTAAGAGGGGTATTTAAACATTTGAGCAGCTTCATATTTTTTTCTGGAGCAAATGACATCATAATTTTGTACTCACTAGAATTTTTATTCACTATTTGAGTTACTATGTTAGAACTTGAGGGAGCATGAGAAAACTGGGCTGTGGATGTAGGTGCATGAGCACCCATACTTGCAGCTGCAGACTAAGACGACGCTCTACCTTCAAGGGTCAACTCATGAGGGAAGAGTGAGAGGTCTTGGGTTTCTAGTTGGTGAAAGTAGGGTGAGGTGTTTCTATTATTGTTTGGGCTGCTACTCTTGCTAACTTGAACAAAAAGTTCAACTATATTCTTCTAAACAACTGGGGCTACTAAGTGGACTTTTGTTTATAGAATTTTAAAGTAGCACATAAATTATTAATTTAAACTATAAATAGATAAAAATAAGAATTGTTAAGATAGAACTATAAATGGAGGTTAAGTAAATGAAACCATCTCCCTAGCATTAGTATGGTGATGTGTTTTTATGCAGGTGAAGAGGTGGGATTAGACGAAGAACAAAGTCTTAAATTAAGATTTGTTATTAAAGAATTTTATTAGAGTTTAATATAAACTTTAAAAGGCTTTAGAAATTTGAATTTGGTAAAACTACTACTTTTGAAGATTTTGGATCCCATTTTAAATGTCAGATTTCGCTCAATGCATGTTAAACTTGTGGCCACGTTTGGTTTCCATCATTAACCTTTACTATCTGACTTAAAATATACCTGGATTTTTTTGATAAATGGTATACACCAGGCGCTATCACAGGTATTAATATTTTTCAACTGATAATTTTTCTAATTGAGACCTCAGATGGGAAGGGGAATTTATGACCAACTTACTATCTAAATAAATGTCTATAATTTATGCAGTGATGTTTGATTTTGCGCATACTTTTCTGCTAACTCTGAATTAATTATAGTTTGTGATGGGATTAGGTCTATAAAGGGGGAAATCAAGCAAGGAGGGCATCACTAACCAATTGCTCATCTATAGTATGGTCAGTTATTTAATTAGTCAATGGAACCACCTTAGGGTCGATGCCCTTCCTAGTTCTAAAGGGGTGCAAGTCTTATCCAGCTTGATAGCTGGATCCTGGAACTTTACGTTTTATATGTTACCAATTGAAGAGAGAGCCTTTTAGGAGGTAAAGAAGAACTTCATTGTGGCCCCAATAGTGGCATACATGGACCCATAAAGACCATTCATCATTGATACTGACACATCATATTGAACATTAAGTAGAAAATTTTCAAAAAGTGAAGACAAAGTGGAACATCTTATTAGACTCCCCAGTCAGAAAATACAACCTTCTAAGACCAATTAAAATATTTATTACAAGAAATTGCCGGCCATAGTAACGGTTTTACTAAGGATGATAGAACTATCTTACATATTTAAGGCAATCAATTACAATTTAAACTTATCACAGATCTCATAAATACCCAAACCACGACAAATGAATCAAAGGAAAAAGAGGCGGCATCTGAATATGAGAATTATATAATATTGATGACCACTAAGGGAATGAGAATCAACTTGCCAGTTTTTTGAAGTTGAGACTCTGGATATAATTATATAGCAATAGATATTCTGAGGTTAATTATGAAAGAAATAGTGATGCAGTGTATTATTTCTAAGCTGAGGTTGATGGAATTTATTCCCATTAGATAAAAAAAATTGAAAGTTAAAATGACGGATTTTTTAGGCATGAAATTCTAGCTAATCCCAGTATCATAGGATGGTTGATGGCTAAGATACGTTATCTCTATTTTAAAACTATTATTTTCTAAGATTTTGAAAGTGTAACTTGAATTCCAATTATTAATCGCCATAAAATTATTTATTATGCTGATTACTTTACTTGGAATCCATATGTAACCTTTATCAATTTATCACATCGCCCCCCTAAGGGTGAATGTTGGAAACTCTCTGAAGGCAAATCGATTCATGACATCAACTTGATTAGCAACTTATAGGTGGTAGTTGAGAAAATATAATTTAAAGCCACATCCCTTTTAGATTGTTTATTATTGTTAGGACAGTAAGGAAGAAATTTCCAATTGTCTCAATGTAGTTTAGGACATTCAGAGTACTCAACCTAATAAACTTATATCTTAATAAGAAAATTTATTTTTATATAAAGAAGTTAGGTTCATAAATTAGTTATTACTTTTTTAATTGACAACTAAAATATAAATAAACAGCTATCCAGAAAAGAAAATTTTTATAATTAGACATATTGAGCTAAAATGTGATTCAGAGGTCCAAAAACTTAATTTAAGATATAACACACTAATAATTTTCAGCAGTCTTAAGGGAACATTGCAGATAGCTCTTCAATTTATTCAAGGTATGCCGACCAGAGGATGGACAGTACCTAATCACAACACCCAAAACAACAAAATAAAACTACTAACCAAGTGAAAAGTGGAAGTCGCTAACCCATTATGGCAGAGGGTGAGGAGGGGTCAGGGGGTTGGTTTTCAGAAAGACTTGCCTCGATCATGGGATGTTGGTTACAGTACCAGACCAGAGCAGAGAGCCAGGGCGTTGGGCATCTGCATAGTGGGAGTGGAGGTCAGCATAGTAAGAGTTTTCCACTTCCTCATCAAGATAATGATGGGAAAGTGATTCAACAAAAGCTGTGAGGAGAATTTCAACTTCTTTGCGGGCTTCAGGAAGTTGGTGAAAAGGGAGATACTGTGGCAGGTGATTTTGGCTGAGGGGTTGAATGAAGCAAGCGTTGCGACATTCATAACAGTGACTTCAGCATCATTGAATAGTTTTGAGATGTCACTGCAGGGAGATTCAGGGAAGTCATGGGGGAAGAAGAGGGTGGGCAGGCCTCGCTGGAATTGAGCCACTGACTGGGCCACCCCGGTGCATAGTTTTGGGCACTGAGGAGAGGCCACCACAGCTAAGGCGAGCTGGTGGTCACTTTGTAAGGGGGCTGTATTGGGCAGAGGAGCAAAATGGCGAGGGGTAGGGGTTTCATTGAAGTCAGGAAGGAAAAATTCTACCTGACCATAATCAAATTGGCAGAGAGGTTAATCTGTATGCTTACTGATGAGGACATTACCTGATTCGTCAGTCTCAGCCAATAAATCCCATGGATTTTGGTTCACTGGAATAGTGGCGTTCAAATTTGGGTGGGTGGGATTGGGCAAATGGGTGGCTGCTTGGGTGCCAATATTGGTCTAAGCATTGCTCTTATTGGCTGGGGTGGATTTAGGTGGGAGAGTGAGGCTGGAGGTTTTGGGGGGCTGATTTTCCATGCAGGCCCACTGAACGAGATTGGAGGGTGGGAGGGGGCAGCAAAGCGCCTCATACTGAACCTCCAGAGGGGGGCTCAGAAGCCGCAGCAGCGGAAGGACTGAGGGCACACTTTTTTTGCATGGTTGAGGCCAAAGCAGAGGGAAAAATCTGCCTACCATTATCGACCTGAGCCCAAAAGAAATGATCAGGTGCTGCAGCCACACTAGCGCAGGGTGGGATTTGTTGGCTATGGTAGGGTGGTGTGGGATGATGGTGGCTGTTGCACGAGGAGCAGCAAGGCGCTCCGCACCAGATGGAATGGCAAAGATGAGGTTGGGCTGAGTGCCATAAGCCATAAGCCCCGCGACCAACTGGTCATACAAAACCTGGGGTGGAAGGTGGGATGGGAGATTTTGCAAAGGATACCACCAGCGTGGTGTCTGAAGGGAGGCGAGTATGGGTTGTGGGAATGGGGTTTTTTTTATAAATTAGAGGAGTTTGTGCTGCTGCTTCAGCATCCTCCTTAGATTGAAACCCAACGTCAAAGTAGCCCTTAAAAGGGCGGAAGTCTATAAAGCCAGCTGGCGCAAAGGCCGCAGTGGCTAGGTCAATAATTGCCTTATCAGCATATGGGAACAAACGCCCATAGTCCACTCTGAGGCAATAGCAAATGGCAGAGCGAGGGAGGGCGAGAGGATGGGGGCGAGAAGGGTGGACGCGCGCCAGGTGGAGCGCTAAGTCCTGTGGGGGGACAAAATGGCTGGAAGCAGTGGGTGGGCTGTTTGAGCCTGTCTGAACGCGCTTGCCCATGGGGCGGAAAATGCTAGGTGGGGGTGCACCGCTGCCCCACACTGGGGTGGCAGGCTGCGGAGCCAAGGACATCAAAGAATAGGTTTTGGCAGATGGCTGTGGATAAATAAAACTTAAATTTAAAATCTCTCAAAAGTGACTTAGAGCGGTAAAAGAAAGCTAACATTGCAGATAGCTTATAATAAATGAAGGTGAAAGAAGTATATACATTATATTAACATGATATTTAAGAGGTGCCATGTAGCATAACGTCAAATTAGGTTTTCTAGACCTTTTAATTAGAACTCTTATTTACAAAATACCTTTTGATATGAATTAGTAATAAATGATTGTAATAAACTTAGTATTTTAGAAGTGTGATCTATTATTTCCAGTTGCAAGTTACTATTGATACTCAGAACCCCAATGGTGTTTCCCCTGGAGGTCTCCTAGAAGGCGCTAGAGGCCTCTATTGATAGTATAAAGAAGGACCCTCATATCCCCTCAACGTTGGAGGCCAGTAAACTGCCTATTAGGTCTATAGAGGAAGACAATTCTTAGTACATTGTCAGCCCTTATCTTTCAGGCTGGAGGTTAACACAGCCTGACAAGGTATAAGGTATTTAACATGTAACAATCTGGTCTACAAGTGCCCAATCGCCAATGAAAACATATGAACCTACAGAGAAGAGATTCACCTCAATTGCTAAGTGGAGATGTAAGTGTCAATTTTGGGGTTCCATTTGGTAATTGAAGATGTGCCAACAGGCTGAGGTGTGGTGAGCTACCTATGCTCAACCTTTCTCTAGTCACATATGAGGAAACCCCCAAATGTCTATTAGTTGGCAACTTTTTAAAAATGCAACATCAGTCTTAAGTGTTGTGGATATCAAAAGTGACTGATGAAGAGAAAATTGGGCTAGCAGTAAGTTTAGGCCAAGACTCAGTGAAATACTCAGCTGGTCAGAAGCACATACATTTAAACAATTTTAAGAAGGGTTTTCTTAGGGTTTACATATAGAAGTAAGTTTAAGGAATGTATATTAGCCTCATAGTAAGCCAAATGGCCGCAATGGGGAAACTTTGGGTCTTGCGGGGAATTATTAAGGACATGCGAGCAGGCAGGATGAAAGCCCCTCTGACGTCTGTGGTTGAGGGCCTTTGGATAGATTGGACATTTTCTTAGATTTGGAAATGGGTTAATAATGTTAAAACTGGATTGATGGTCACGCATTAACAATGGTGAAAAAAGTTTCAATTTGTGGGATTTTTTAGCGCTAAGGGTGCATTGTTTGAATGCTGGATTAATTTAAAGGGTCACATGATGACAGGGAGAATAGAGGATACCTTTTTGATCTAAGAAGTTGGTCAGCGGTAAAAGTAGGTTAAATGTATTGTTTTAATAAATTAGTCTCAGTGTTAACAGAAGATTGAATGGACAGGTCTGGAACACACTTTTGTAAAGCGTTGACAATAGTTTAATTAGCTTGTTTGTCATATCTAATTGTAAAATTTATCAACTTATTGGGGAATAACTAATCATATCATATGGCTTAATAGTGTCCATGATAAAATTTGGTTTGAGATGTAAGGTTTCACAAAACCTGAATCAGAGTAATGGGTCAATAAGTTGAAAACTTAGATGTCTCACTTGAGAATTGTGGGCAGCATGGTCCAATGGATGGTGTGCTTCAACAAGTTAAACTTTAGAAATAAAGTATCTTAAGGCCATGATAAAGTGTATGGATAATAAGAGGGGAAATTGAGGGTGTCTTTAAAATAATTATATAGAAAATAGAATGAGCCTGAAGCAGCCCCTCCTAAGTACTGCTACATTTTAGAGATTAGGGAAAGTTGAGAAAATTAGGCTTAGAGCCTTGGATCTGGAATCTACTATGCATGAGGTCATTGGCTGATTAAGGGATTTATAGAAAATTTTGAGAATAATGTTCTAGAACATTTTGACTTAAGCTTACATGGTGGATTAGGGCTTAACTGTAATGATGTTTCATTGTTGCTTGGACCCTTTTGAGATTATTGATAAGTTGAAGTCACCTTTAAGGAGCTTCTGCAGCTTCATTGAAGTATAATCTCATGTTGAGGTTGGGAAGGTTGCACAAACCCCAAACTGACCTCTCGTCACCTGTGGTGACCTCATAGAGTATTTGGCACTTTTTCCAGGGCATAGGGAACCAGACATAGGTGCTGAAAGAGATTCCCAGGTGGTAATCAGCAGAATTTGAGTAGGCAATGAATATAAACCCAATATTAATATAAATATAGATAGGTAAATGATCAGTTTATGTAGGGAATGTTGACAAAGCATAGTATTACAAAAAGTGAAATTTATTTGCTGCCTCATAAATAAGAAAAAACAAAAAAATTAATTAATTGATCTAACAAGACATACCCTAGTTGATCCCAATATTTCTAGGCTGGTTAAGGGCCTAAGATCGTAAGTTTACTTTTTTATATCAAATTCATTTAGTCCACAATCAGAACTTACATTACAGCCATCAATTTCAGAGAAATTCCTATTCTGCTGACATTTAGTAAATTTATTTGTGGTTTTACTGTTTTCTCACAATATCAAGTTCTAACAGCACTGAAATAATCACATATTATTTTTAAACTAGTTATATCATTTCTTTATACAAAAAAATCTTGAATAAAGTAAACTTTGATATTGCCACTATACAGGTTCATTTATCAAATACTTTGCCAAAAGTTTACATCCAAATAGGTATTATAATTTTCAAATTTAAATAAAAATGCATGCTACCTAGTCATAGCTATCTTGAGTTTTAAATCCTTATTAACTTCTTGATCTTACTAACTTAAATAGTTGGTTTTGTGATAGATAAATAAGCTGAAAATATATACTACACAGTAAATAAACATCAAATATCTGCTCATGTATCTGCTCATTCATATTATATATATTTATGTTAGACTTAAGGTAGACTTTTTAAGAAATATAAATTATCAAACTTTTATATTTTATAATAATCTTAAAGTTGTTTATATATCTCAGCTACTTTTTTTAGTATGACAAGTATATTTGTGTTTAAACCTTCTTGTATCATTTTAAACAAACATAAGACTGAAATATAGCTTATAGATTGTTTACAATATTTTATGTAATATTGCTTCACTATGAGTCTTTACAAAAAAACTTTAGAGCTTAAATTTCTTAATAGATTTTTCCTAGTCCATTTAAAATCTAAAAATTAGATTAAATGATAGTAACTTTAACTCTATAAAACATTAGATGGTACTGTAAAGCATACTAGGCTTAATGTGTTTCTTAAATTTAATATAGAATAAAATCCTTACATGATTTACTACATTACATCTATTTATTTGGTGCAATTGTAATCTGACTGATCATCTGAAGAAAATTCTATACATAAATGATTATTAAATTTGATTAATTTTTAGGTGAGGTTTAATCAACATTGCCATTCAACCAATTTTTAATCTACCATGTATCAAATTCTATAGAAAAACTTCATTTATCAGGCACTTCACCAATTACAAGGTGTTAAATGACAAAAAAAATGCCTCAACGTCCCAACACCACTAAAACCCCTATTCATAAACATTACAAATTTACATCATCCTAAAGCCAGATAAAAATTACTTGTTATATATTTTTGTCATTTTCTTGATGCAATATCTCTTAAAAAATCATATATATGATTTTATTATAATTGCCTTTACTCCTTGCATTAATATAATTGTTGCTATTTGGTTTAATTATTCAATGCTTTGAGAAATTTTATGCGACCACCAATATTCATAATGGAAGTTTTTATTCATATATCTGGTACCATTATGAACTTGAGATTCTAGTATGTTCCTAAATCATAGTTTGGGATTGAGGAGGTGATCTTTTTGCTTTTTAATGTTGTGCTAAAACCAGAATCATTTGAAAACCTATAACTGCAAGCACATCTGCCAACATTAGTATAAGATGCTATGGTTTGCGTTATTTTCTACCTTAATAAAACCCTATTTGCAATTATTGTGAAAATTTCTTTCATGCTAATGTGTATCTGTCATCATATAAAATTCTTTTTAATTAGTGTAAACACCTGTGAGAACTGCAATTGACGCCTTCACACTAATTACAACAGCCTGTAATAACTACAAGAGCACTTTTTGATACCCTGTAACCTACTTTTTAATTTTAGGCCATGATAACAAGTAAGCAGATGTGGCTGACTCCAAGGCCCAACACCTTAATCATCCGTTTGGCTAAATGAAAAGCCACATTTGTATAATCTCCAATGTTATATCAAAAAATCAACTCAAACAAACTGAGATAGCTGATTTTATGGAGGGGAATTGGCGTTGTCTGAATGACATAGAGTTTATACTGAATATAATGCCCTGCCTCTCACATCTTTATCAAAAGATTAGATCCCTGCATCTCCTCATCCAATATTGAGATAGGAAATGAAATTTTTGGATGTGCAATTTTCTACTAATAAACTGAAAAGCTGAACAACAGTCTGAGGCAGAGCAACCCCAAATTACTAGACTAATAAATCAAGTAAGCTAGTAGATATTTAATTAAAAAAGACTAAAATCAAAGGTAATGAGGTGTTTGTTGCACATATTTTACCTATAATTTTTATTTCATAACCTACTATAGGAATTTTTAGTGAAGGAAATGTCAGAACCCCCAGCTTAGGATAAGCCAGAAGCTTTTCCTTGCATTACGCCAAAATTGCTACCAGCACTACCATGGCAGCTGTGGATCCTGATAATTCTACTCCCTACACTGCCAATATAAATTACTCCACCAGTTACTTTCAGCTGAACAGAGAACCAGGGTTTTTAATTATTATAAAATTAACCCTATGAACTTGCAGTAACCTGATAAGAAATAGAAAATTCATTTCTTCATGCAGTAAGGATTCTTGCCGCACCCATAAAATTAAATCAGGTGATTCACCCCTTTCAATCAAAGAAGATGGAATAATCCATAGACCTTCTGTTAGAGAAAATAGCAGAAATTAGGAAAGACCCTTGATGAGCTTTAGGTTTCTGCTGACGCACCTCATCTTAATTTTGCAATAAGTCAAAAAACAGAGGGGAAAAATTTAGGCACAAAGTTCAAATAAGCTAAGTCTATATCACAAAAATTGGGTAAATCTGCAAAAAAATCTAAGCACAAATAGAATGAGACCAAAGGCCTGACAGTAGTGCCAGCACAGAAATCATTCTGGCAAGACCCCTCAGCGGATAAATAAAGAATTTTGTTATAAAAAAGTGAGATACACAAGCATGCACGAACTACAATGAAAGCAAAAAAAATCAGCAGCAGGAGTTGCAAAATAAAACACCCACAATGTGCAAGCCAAGTCATGGCAAAAAATCCTGGTGTTTTGTAGATTCGCGCTTCCTGTTGTAGGAATATTACAGTCCCCCTCAATTCCCTCTAGCTATAAAAACCTAGTGCTCTGCTGATGTTAAAGTGGTAGGTTATTTCATCATATCATTTATAACCTTTATTTTTACAAAAAACTTTAATATTAATAATTTTAACGTTTTGGCTTTCCCAAAAGAACCACCCTAACCAATGGAGGGCCTGCATTCATTTGTATCAGTGATGAACATTGCTGCCATGTTAGTTATTTCAACTATTGCCTAACTCAGTGTGGAAACCTTCAGGAGTTATCAAATAAGAGTTTAGTATGATGCCCCAGCTCAGGAGAACAACTATCAGAGTATTAAAGTTATTGAAATGATCAATCACTCAATCTAATCCTTCACAACCATCAATAAAATGGGAACGCCAATTTGGCAGATACTACTTGAGTTGAAACTGTTAGGATTGAATCCAATGAAATGACTGCCACTTCTCAGTACCAATTGAATGTCCAAATGAGTTGGGAGTATGGCCCCAGTGCAAACCAAGAAGGGCGGATTAATCCATCATTCAATCAAATCTGCCATTATTATGGAGAAAATGGGAATGAAATTTTGGGAGACGATATTTGAGGTGAAATTTGTTGGGATCAAACCTGATGAAACAATTGCCACCCCACGTTATCAAGAACAAATATAAATCAACTAGGAGTACAACACAAACGCAAATTGCAGATTAATGGGTCAGTCCCCTCCCACTGACACAGAAAAGTTTGACATCAATCCATGAAACGTGGTCAGGGTTACTCTCAGCGCTCATCTTAGTGGTCATGGAGGGAATGATGTTCATAGACCAATACATCCACATCTATTCCCGCGTGATTCTTATTTGCATATCATCAGAACGGAGATTCCTTGTGGACTTTGGATCCTATTGTGGGTATTGGAGTCCCCTCAATAGAAGCTGAGCCTTTCTTTAGCACACGGTTATCTTTCATAATAATCCAGCCAATTAACACTGCTGTCATGTCATTGGCTCATGATCTGCTGTACTTGGGTTCTTCAACATTAAAATAAAAGTTTATATGAACTTATGCGCGCCCTCCTGACCTGCTGATCATGGGTGACGTTGATCAAGGCCATCAAACAAGTACTTCTCATTTGGGCATCAAAACCAATTTCCCCTCAATTGCCCAAGCATATAACGTAATGGTGATAGGGCCTACCTCATGCCCCTCAGACAAAGTGGCTCTCCAGGTTCTGGGAGTCCTGGAAAAGCTCAAATTGCGATAAACTTTAAATTGAACAATTGAGGCTTCCAAGGACCAATAATCCTTAGCTCTATTGGATGCCTTAGAAGGCGAGGCCAAAATCTGGACCTACGCTCTGGTGTACCAAAATTTGCACCTGGGGGAGTCATCTTGCTCACTTTTCACAATTGTTGTCCATAGTGGCTACTCCGGCATTAAAGCTACAACATCTTTTACAATTATTTTAACAACGAGGATTGGAAATGAAATTTGGAAGAACACATTAAGGAATCCCTTCAACTTACGGAGTTCCTATACCTACCAGCGGACCTTGCAATTGCTGTACTCTGAGCTTCTCTCAACCAATGAGTGTAATTGCACCTGGTATGGTACAATGGACCCCAAACTTTAGAAGGGGCGTACAAACTATCCCAGAAGATTGAGTCCCGCCATGGAACCTGAACTACAAAAAAATCAGCCATCCTAAAGCCAAACGTCCAGTACACCATTTAACCCCATTTACCCTCAATAACGAGTACTTGTGATATTCATAAATGATGGAAAATTGCGTAACAAAGTGGATATGGAACAAGGTCTGATAACGAACAACGCAGATGACACCAGTCTGGCAGAAAATTGATTAGCAAAACGTCTCCTCTTGTGCGCCATAGGTATTGGCCCTCGCTCCTTCTGCCCTTTAATGACTTGGGATGGTGAGGAACGCATTATTGATACCATGCAACATAGCAATCCCGCACTTTTATCACGCAAAATACTCAAACCTCATCTGAAGGCCCCATGGATTCTAGTAATTCAGGACAATCTACAAGGACCTAGACTTTTGGACATGGTCAGTGATGTAGCAGACAGAGCCCCAGGCACCATATTCATACCAGTGGATCCAGAGACCCCAGCACTATCCCTCTACCAGATGGAAACAATGGAACAAGTAAGGAGAATTATTGTATTAATCCCATATTAGAAGACCTCAGCAACATATGTTCACTGAAATATTTATCAGACTCCACATCAGCCCTGTTCTCATATGCTCAGGTTGTAGCATTGCCTCCCCACTTTCTCAACAAAACATAGGATTATTCCATGTTTGCAACCAACATTGTGTGAGTATGCGCCTTGGACAGCTTTAATGAATTTTATTGTGTTTATTTCTTGTTTTCTGTGGACATTACAGTTGGTTCCAGATGGGCAGTGATAAGTTTACTCTTTGACACAGGCGCATTGGGAAACTTTACTAATCTTAAAAGTGGTTCAGGCTAAAGCCTGGTGGTTACCACATGGACTCCCATCATGGGGGCCTCTAAGGTAATAATAGTACCCTGCCCCTATGTGAGCCATTGTACTTCTCAGCCCATTGGCTCCAGTTCCGTGCCAATTTCTCAGCGATTCTGGACTTATTTTTACCCCATGACTCTGGAGGTAGGATGGTAGTGATGACAGGCGGTTAACATTAATCTCAAATAATTTATGATTACTTTCTCAAAAATACTATCACTTTGGCAAAATCCCCTTTTTTCCTATGTTGGTGAAAGGAAATGTTATGCAGCCATGGTGGAATGCTCCACCTCAAGTGTAGTGGACAATTTACTCATGATACCCTCATTATTGGAACCATATAAAGTGATTTTTGATGTGGACAAGGAAAACTACTTTCCACCCCTCTCAAAGTTCAACATCAGTTTCCGCCTAAAGATGGACCTCATCAAGATCAATTGTCCATTATAACCGTATACTGCCACTGAGGATCAAGCATTGAAATCCAGATTTAATGAAATGATGACTAAAGACTGTCTAATAAAGAAACCCTCATCAATGTCATCCCCTTTGGGTTTCACCCAGAAACCTGACTGCACCTTGAGACATTATGTGGATTGTGGCCACATAAAAATGTCACAATACCAGTTCAATACCTCCTCCCAATTGTCATGACTTTATGATATAATTGAGGGCACCAGCTGTAGGGACAAGGCTGGACGTCAGGAGGCCAAAAAGTTCAAATTAAAAGATTTCTGACTTAAAACATACCCTGGACCAACTCTGGGTACAGGCAAGATATGCTCAAGTTGGTCCTGGAAATGTGCATGATGCTCAGCTCAGCGTTACATCCAGGGCGTTAAAACGCACCAGCTACGTTCTAAACCCCAACGATTCATTAAGGTTGCTCAAGGAACAGGGTTCTAAAACAAGTTCCATTTTTTGTATTACCAAATTAAGTCAAGTCCATTTACAATCTATAGTTCAAGTTTGGTAATTTTGAGTTACATTACCCTGGCCAATGTAGTATGCGCCTATTGGTTTTCTTAGGCTTAGAATTACTTCTCCAATTAACAACTTTTCCTCTATTGTTTAAGTATGTTTTCACAAGATCATCTTTCCTCACTGGTCGACTTCCTAAATAAAATTCCCCATTAGTTTATGCTTTTGATTATGGTTTCTTATTGACCCTGAGCACGGACCTCCTAGAGGAGGTTTTAATAGCTTCAGTCACTTTCTTTTAACAAAAGTTTATCTACTGTACCTGGTGCACCTCTAGGTCGCCCTGGTCCCCTCCAGATCGGGGCACCCAAACATCCCCACATAGAACTATACTTAGTTATAGACTCCTCTCTGTGGTCCAACCAAGTTTTGTTGTTTATTTGCTATCTACTACTATATAACGCGTTGTACACCCTTGCCCTGGGTCCCTTTTTCTCTGGAACCCTCCACAGCGCCCTGTTTCCAATCTTGCTAATTACTAGTTCCCTGGTGGTATTGCTGTGCATCCTGCACAACCTCTCTGGGAACAAGAGAGTAACAGACACTCTCTTGATACCACTGGAGGCCGCATTCTCCTAAGCAATCGCCAAGTCTAAAGTAATTTCACAATTTTTTAGTCAACGCCTTCAACCAAGTCTGAGTAAAGGAGGGCCAAGAGTGGCTCATGGGTATCCGCACATACCACAGCTTATACCAGTTTAGGGTCATGCCGTATGGACTGAAAAACGCTCCTGCCATAATCCAAAAAGACTTTGACCATGCATTAGGTGACCTCCGCCTTACATGCGCAGTGCCATATATTGATGACATCATGTCCATTACACTACACCAAAGCAGCATGAGAAGGATTTGGTTGTGGTAGTGGCTACCTTGAGGCGTGCAGATCTGCACACAAAGCCATAAAAAGTGTGGCTTTTTCAAAGATGAGGTGCTGTTCCTTGGGAACGTGGTACTTAAAGATGTGCACGCTTTTACTCCCTCAAACTAGAGCAATACAGACGTGAGCAACACCAAAACCCAGAAGCATCACAGCTTTCTGAAATCTGTCACTTTCCTAAAAAAATCTCTCCTTCAATCTCAGAACTAGATGCCCCCTCCACCACTAACAGTTAAAAACGCGCTATTCACTGGACAGAAGGATGCCAATGAATCTTTGAAGCCGTCAAAGAAGTTTTCATCTCAGCGCCAGTTATGAGACATGATGATGAGTCAAACTGTTTATTGCAGCATGCAATGTCTCTGGCACAGCCATGGGGGCAGTACTGCAACAGGAGCACATTGGCCACAAACACCCAGTGTCATACTTCTCCAGGAGATTTATGGGCGCCAAATGATTGTGGGAAATTTAAAATAAAGGATGTTTATCATGGGCAATAATGCACTAGAGGTATTAATAAAGGTATCAAAGCACATGTTGTTAGTGCGCACAAATTATAAATCACTTAATTACTAATGCAAGCTTCATAAATTGGCACATAGACAAATCAGAACACACCATGTTATGCTCAACTTAAACTTCAAATATGAGTTTGTCAAAGGGACTACATACATTGCTGAAAATACTGATCAGGAGTCAAGTGGTTGAGGCTGACCCTGTGGATGAGGTCAAATCAGTTATGGTGCTTTCCCCTGAACAAGTGCTATCCAAGCCACCAGCAGAATCAGAAATTGTTGCTGACATTGAAATCCCTGAAATACCCACAATCCCACTCTCAATGGCCATAACTTAGCTCTCCAACTACACAATAGGTCCCATGTGACAGAACAATTCCTAACCAAGCCTAACAATTAGTGCTAATGGTTCCTTCCTGGATGCAGTACATGATGAAAAATCAGAAACTATCAAATGACAAGCGCTAAAGGACCATATACAGGTGGGGAAATCCCCTCAAGTTGATTCTAAAAAAGGTATAGGGTGATTTGTTTTTTAGGATTGCATATGTATGCCTGAAATTTTACGTCCCTGAGTCATAAAAAAACATGACCTGCCTACAATGGGACATCAAGGAGCAAGAAGACTGAAATTCTAATAGAAAGAACATATGACTGAAATAATTTACAAAAGATGTTCTGGCTTGAATAGAACGTTGTCTGACCTGTTCATAAACCAAATCTGACAAAATGGGGCGAAATGGGCTTTTAGATCCATTAAAAAAAAACACGGGACATGGACGTCAGTATCAGTTGACTTCATAGCCATTTTTCCCACTTCAAAAGGGTTTGACGCGATCATGGTAGTTATGAACAGATTTACTAAGTATTGCTTGTTTATCCCATGCTTATCTACAATTATGGCAGAATATATGGCCTGTTTATTTGTGATTCATGTCTTAACCATGTTTAAGTACCACAAGAGATAATTAGTGATAGAGGACTGCACTTTACATCAAAATTCTGAGATGTTCTATGTGAGATACTGCACATCAAACCATGAGACCATCAGATTATCAACCCCAGTCTGATGGACAAACTGAGCAGACAAATCAAACACTTTAGCAGTACTCTGGTACTATACCTCCACCGCTCAGGACACATTTTCAGGTGACCTAGCCCTAGCCCCGTTTTCATATAAAAATTTACTGCATACCTCTACAGGAATGTAGCCACTGTATTCCAAATTAAGCTACATCCCTCTTTTACAATTGGGCCCCAGATAAACACAAACATCCCCGCGGCAGATAACTTTGCAACACATCCAAAAATACACCAGTAGGTACAGAGACAATTAACAAAAGCCTCTTAGGATGCCAAGAGGTTTAGCATCTGTCAAGATTCTCCCTGGATTAGGTGAAAGCCTTGTCTAGGGGAAGGGTCATTACCTCCATTCAAGGGGCATGAATCCCAAATGGGTTGATAAGTTTGAGAATGGGGTTCAAACTTTTATTAACAGCTGGTATATTGAATTTGGGGCTTCATCTAAATTACTCCAAATTCAGAAAATATTTACATCCTCATTTCCTAAGTCATGTGAAGCGGAGTTTTCCACTGATCCCAGTATTGGGACTTTCCTACAGGTCCCATGACTCTATCCTGAAGATCCCTCTTATTTTACTTTCCCTTTTAAGCATTATAAATAGTGCTTGATTACTCTAAACAAAACACCCTTTTTGCCTATTACTAATAAAATTCTTGATTATAGAGTTTTTATTTAGGAGCAAAACAAGTTATGAGGTTACCCATGAGAGTAAACTTCAAACCCCTTTTCAGACAGTTGTGCCACTAGAGCTTCTCCCCTGGTGGTCTGACAGCATCTATAAATGGAGAGAGGCGCCCAAATATCATTTGGGTGACCTGGTGATGGTTTCATTAAAAATCTTAATCTTAAGGTGCCCTGAAGCAAACTGGACTGCAAGAGGGCAGGATTAATCTCATCAGCAAAGTTTTGATTAATGGGATCTTATATGTGGACTTAGCACTGCATGGGAAATCCATAAGTCTAAACGCATCAGCACTGTCATCTCTCAAAGGTGAAAAACTAACAGAGATTGAACCACTGTTGATATAAGGAGTGCTAATATTTGAGGTGGAGGAAATCTTGAGTTTGAGAAAAATCAAATATGGAATTTAATACCTGGTGGCGTGGAAAGGGTACTTTGCCTATGACAACAGTTGGATTCTAGCCAAAAATTGTGACAAAATTGGGATTAAACACTGATTTCCCTGGAAGAAGCCCTGCTTTCCCATCACTCACCGCTATGAAACCCCAGACCAGCACAGCTATTAAGCTACCCATACCACACAAAAACTATGTTCTTGTATGAGATCCAAAGGGATGAGTAGACCTTTTCCTTTTAGTAAAGGGTACTGTAAAGGTTTTTTGATGCACTTATAAAAGAAATGTGTTGATTCACTTTTTAAAATCAAAGAAGGGGGAACTATCCTGAGCCCTTCTGTTAAGAAAAATAGCGGAGTTAGGGCACACCATTGATGAGTAGTGGGTCTCCGCCAAGGCCCCTTGTCTCAATTTTGCAACAAATCAAATAGTGTAAGGGAATGATTTTGCCACAAAGTTTGTTTTCTAAAGTCTACATCACGAAAATTTGGAAAATTTGCAACAAAATCTGAGCACAATTGTGTGGATAAAAGACTAAAGTCCAACAGGAGTGCCAGCACAGAAATCAGTATGATAGAGACCCCTTTGAGGATAGAGATAAATTTTAGGAAGTTTGTGAGATATGCAAGCATGTTGGAATGCTGACATAAGCCAAAAATTTGGAAGCAGGAACTGCAAAATAAGGCACCTGCAATGTGCAAGCTGAGTCATGTCACAAAATCCCTGGCGTTGTAGATAAGATTCACACGTACTGTTGAATATTCCACAATCCCCACCCCTCAATTCCCCCTAACTATAAAAACCTAATGCACTGCAGATGGTAGAGTGAGTTTTATTTCATTATATCCTTAATAAACATTTAATTTTGTCAAAAATACTTTAGGTTTTTCATAGTTTTCAACTATTTTGTCTGTCCAAAAGAACCACTCTAACCAATAAGGTCCCAAATTTATTTGTATCAGTAATGAGCATTGCTATCATGTTAAATATTTCAACTATTGCCTCTTTCAGCGCGGAAACCTTTAGGAGTCATCACCTATGACTTTTGTATGATGCTCCAGCTCAGGAGAAAGAATATCAGAGTATCAAAGTTATTGAATGATTAATCACTCAATCTTAATCGCCACAATTATCAAGAAAATGGGAACGCCAATTTGGTAGACACTACTCAAGATAAAACTGTTAGGATCAAATCCAATAGAATGATTGTCACTCCTCAGTACCAAGTACATGTCCAAATTAGTTGAGAGTATGGTCCCAGTGCAAACCAAGAAGGGCGGATCAATACATCATTCAATCAAATCTGCCACTATTATAAATAAAATTAAAATGAAAATTTGGGGGACGCTACTTGAGGTGAAACAGTTGGGATCAAGCCTGATGAAATAATTGTCACCCACGTTATCAAGCGCATATTCAAAAAAAGTCAGGAGTATGACCCAAACGCAAATTTTAAATGGATGGAACAGTTCCCTCCTTCTGAAAAGGACTTTTTGATCTTAGTGCAAGAAGATTGGTTTAGATTACTCCCAGCGCTCCGCTTAGTGGTCAGTTTGGAATGATGTATTAGACCAATACATCCATATTTATCTCTACGTGGTTCCTATTCACATATCTTCAGAAAGGCTATGCCTTGTGGACTTTGAAACCTTATGTTATTATTAGAGTATCCCCAATGGGGGTCAAGTGTTTCTTATGCACGTCAGTTATCTGACACAATTGGTTGTTTGAAATTACAATGGTGAATGTGGATGATCAGGCCAAACTGTCCATGTTAATGATCTTGTTGGAACTGTTTAGTCAGAAATTGGTATATCCAAATGTTTGTGAAGATGACATTTTTTATGCTGATACCAAAAAAAACATCAACAAGTTTTTTGGGGCAGTATTTTTAATTTGACATAAAAACACCTCTTTCTAAATTATTCAGTACAGGTAAATAAGTTTTAACTTTTAACACATTTTACTAAAAGGTTCTGGTGTTTTATAGGGCTTAGTTTCTGTTTTACTATGAAGCCAAGATTACTTTCCGCCATGTCTGGGAACATTTTAAGAAGATATATTAATTTATGTTACCCATTTTGAACATAAAGATATTAAAACTGAAATGGTATATTACCTCTACAAATGTGGACTTACTTTTGATGCACCAAATATGGAAGAACTTGTGTCCATTATGTGGCATTGTCTGCGGGAATGATATGGAAAAGGCTTGGTGAACTATAAGAGGGATATTCTACTTCTGTTAATATAAACATCACATTCAAAGAACTAGACAGTAATGTAAGCCATACTATTGGCATAGTTAAAGAGAGTTGGGATGCATAATCATTCAAATTTCAGGCAGTACTGAATATAACGTGTTAACATTGGCCCCACAGCTTCAAAATAGTGATGATACACTTACATATCTAAGTCAAGCTAATATTATTGACATTCATATGCTTACTGCCTTTATCAACTACTTCTATGAGTGTACTTATGTTGATTTTAATGTGAATGATAACAAAATGTGATCAATTGTTGACAGTGTTGCACCAATCAAATTAGTTTTCATTAAACTGATGAAGAAACTTGGAGTACACCTGATGTTAACTATTATAAAGAATATGGAACTGCAATTCCCAATGCTAACACTTCTTAAGAGCTGATAGCACATTTTCACTTAGTTTGGTACTATAGTGGTATCTGCCACCTCCATTGTGATACCCATGATAATTTATGAGATCTTATTGGTACCCTATTTATGAGTGCAATTGGGCTTAAATCCAACTTTGAATATATCACACTAAATATATTGTAATAATACCATTTTATTACCATAGAAAAAACATTCAGTACCAGCCTCGCCCTCCTTTATTTAACAAACTGGTTTCAAAGATATCTTGTCCCTATCAGATATTGAAAAATAAGTTGTTGCGCCTAGAAATTACCAACCCAACAAAAGAATCCAATATAATTCCACTATGGGATAGTCAGAGCCTTACTATCACACCTGACCATTGAGTCTAAGGGAGAACAGATATTATTTAAATTTTATTTGAGGTGGGCCAACCTGGGGATGATACCACACCAATTGAAGGGAAATTGAAATAATGGGAAAGGAGGATAAAATCTGGAAAACCTCCATGCGTAGCATATAATAGGCCAGGAACTCCATGGACTGCCTTTGCTATTCGCTATCTCAGTTCAGGGCATTGGCGCGCAACGCCAACACAGTCATAGTCATACCCTATCCAAAGTTCCTGTACCAGAATCAAACTCAGGGAGGCAGTGGGAGAACAGATATTATATTATTACTTTTATCAAGTTGTATGGTAAAATTTTGCCTTCCAGAAGCTGAGACAAACTGAATTCTGATATAGACCCTAGTTCCTTTTATCTTACTAATTGAAACATCAAGTTATTAGCAAACTCTTTACCTATCCTGTTCAACTGAAGCACCATCAACTTATTTCTGATGTTTATGTGTTTTCTGTTATTGATGAAGTAGAGTGCAATGCCAATGAGCCCGCCAGTTTAAGTTAGCCTGTAAGATTTATAAATTTAACAATACAAAGAAAACCCTCTAATCTTTAATTGACTAATTTATGTGGTGAACAAAGCTACTAACAGGGTAATTAACAAGAAAAAGCAAATTACAATGCTCTTATTAGCCATTAGAGTTCTGGTGGTTTTAATGACCATCATAGATTTAAAAAAACCATGAAGCCTATTTGTAAAGAGCCCTTTAAAAGATAAAGAAAAAGGCTGATATGTTTATACCCAAAACTCTCAACAAATAATTATATTGTGTATCAATTTGTTTCTAAATTCTTTAATAAATATTCTCATTACATTTGCCTTAATGTCACGTTTTACCAATAATTGACTTATATCCCACTCATTTTTCCCCTCATATCTGATCATGTGGAGGTGAATGTTGCAATCTGGATTGACAACCATCAGAAAAAACTCTATATCTAATTAAATATTATATTTGACTAATTTTAGATCAAGGTTATGGCCAAATTCTGCCTTTCTGCTTTTGTTAATCCGCCATATATTAATATGCATAATAAAACTGACTTTTTGGTCACCTTTTCCAATTACAAGGTAAAATCAAATGTTAAAGAGTTTTCCTTGCTACCTTGCTGTGCTAAATCCCAATTTAGTAAATGTCCTTTGATTTACATTATCCTTGCGGCCATTTATAGCTCAATCATCTAGTATATATTGTTTATATTCTCTAGCTACAACATTAAATATGCATCATATATATGAGTCTATTATACAAGCCTTACTCCTCACTTTGGACTAAAACTTATTGCTTTTGGTTTAACTATTCTCCTATCTTGAACATTTTATGAGAAGCTCCCAATTTTCCTAAGAGCAGTTTGGTTTACATTTATCTGATACCAAGCAGGAATTAAAAATTCTGATAAGTTCATAAAGAAAGGATTTGAACTAGAGAAGTAATCTTTTTTAGATTTTGATAAGTTGCTACTGAATCAGGCATAACTAAAAACTTCAAGTGCAACCCAACCACCATTGTCAGTATCAGATACTAAAGTATGCAGTAATATTACTTTAATAAACTTTATGGCTATTATTTTGGAATATATTCTCTCTTTTATAGTTATCTGTCATCATTATAATTGATTTGTACTAAGTGCAAACAAACCTATGCTAACTGTCAAGAAGTTGGTAGGACTGGCTAATAAATCATATTTATTTTGGAAGATTGTATTTTAATTGCTGAAGGGGGCTCAAACTTGGATATTCAATTCAGCAAATAGAGTGAATTTCATTAGAGCCTCAATTATGAGAAAAACCTAGACAAATTCCATCAATGATTATTAGCTAAGCAGAAGGACAAGAATTAATTAAAGCAATGAATATATGAGTGAAATGAGAAGACAAGAAAGGGTTTTTTAAAAGAGAACAAAGAAAGAGAGTGAGTAAGAAGAAGAAGGAACAACCAGCAGAAAGGGTCTGCTATATAAATTGTTTTAAATAAAGTAGTGTGGTTGAGGCAATTGCCTCCTATTATATAAAAGTTTACTAAGTTTATTTGGTGGACCAACCACCTCCATATTGTTTGTCTTTTTCTCAGTGGGCTCACCCTGTGCAACTCCTACAGTATATCCAAATTTTATTGGCAAATTATGACATTAACTTAAATTAATGCCACTGTTCCAATTGCCAAAGTATTCTTGTTTAGTAAACCATAGTACCACCTCATTAGTTGGTGAAGTACTGTAGCGTTTCTTCAAAATTTCATTATCTGCTTTGTGATCATCATGAATCACAATACTTTAAAAAATGGAGATGGCACAAAATAAATGAGCATTTCAGATCACTATTTGAGTTGATTGCATAAATTATATCTTAGAGTTCTTGTAATATAGCCTTGCACAAATCATATATTTGATCAATTCCTGATTCAGTTCTTATAATCATTAATGAAACACATTTGTAAAATTTTATACTTTTATTTTTGAGGGAGTAATGATACCATGAGTTAGTTACTAACACTATAAATTTTATACATATAGCTTGAGGCTTCCTTTGATTTGGCTGAATCACCTGTATTCCGCCCTCCCCTCTTACTTTCCCTTAAAATTTATTTTAAATAAAGTATGAAGTTTTTTTAATAAAAAATGAGGCTTCCTTTGATGGCTTTTTGGCTCCAAATGTAAATTGGAAAGACTAATTTTGTAATCTTAGTACTTCAAATCTTCTATAAACAAATTTTTTTACTTTAAAAGTCAATTGTTTCTGAGATTGAAGTATTTTATCCATTTTTTTATCTCTTTCAGATTAACATTTTTATGTAGACAAATTTTTACTGTTAAGCTTTTTAATAGTAAATCTCATATTTGTTAAACCAATTTTTAATAGCATGATAAATAACTGGATTATAAAGGAGTGGTAGCTAGCGGGGTGGTTTCGGCTCCACTTTGGGTTGAGTTTTGATTGAAACAGGTTTGAAACCAGCACTGGCTAAAAAAACTTGGCTTGGTATATTTGTCCCAAGGTCAACCCGCCTCGTTTACTTTTTAATAACTGAATTATAATTGAAACCATAATTTAATCTCTAAATTCAAATAAAAAGTGGAAATTTAAAATCTGAGATTCCTATGCCTGCAACTTTGTGCTGCTAATCTTTTTTATGATTTGTAAAGACCTTGACTCGTGAGACGTCTTTCAATATAGATACTTCTAAAGAGATCTTAGATACTGGTTAATATTTACTTTTTTGGTATCATTTTCAGATATTTTATATAACCTCAAACTTTTTGTAGTAGCAGTAGCTCTTCCTAAACACGCTAATATTTTTAGTTTTAACGCTTGAAAGGCTGGAGATGTATTTCTCTGATCTATACTAGTAGATTTTTAGCAGCAAATTATTTTTTAATAATATATCTCATAGATCACATACCAATCATATAAAACTAATAAATAGGCTTGATACTATATCGCTGATACTCATTGCGTATATCTCAATGATATAAGTTAATTATAATTCTTAAGAATTACTTTATTTTACTATATACTACTGTTTAATTAAATACATAAGAGTATAATTACAAAATTAATATGCACTATATAATTAACATTATAATATTTTCAAACAAAGAATTGTTATCTGTATGAATTCTTTATCTGATAAGAATTGCATATCCTTACAAAATATAAATATTCAAATAGACTAACTTATATCAAAAATATATACTTTTTATATTATTTTTTACAGGCAGTATAACCTGCTATTATTGTATAACTATATATTTACTGAATTATCAAATTTTTGATTTCATATATTAAGGAATTATTTTTTTAGTACTAGATGGTTATATTAAGGAATTATTAATAATTACTATTACAGTAAAGCCCCGATTATCCGTGGAATTGGGTGGCAAGGGCACCGCGGTTAATCGGTGCTTTACTGTTTTCATACTTTTTGGATATAAACAACTCCGCAATAAGAATGATATAGATATTTATATACCATTAACATTTTCCGATTTGGCAATTACTATAGCAAACATGTACACATATGTGATCACAGCCATAGGTTTAAAAAAGTGTTTTTCATATTTTTTTATTTTTAACCTAACAATATTTAAAGTGTAAAATCTTCGATTGGGTATCTACTATGAGTGTGCAAAGGTTTACTTCAATTGATCTATATAAAAGCAAATGTTTGTGTCCGTGTGTGTGTGCGCGATTCCCAGCCAAAACTCGAGCGTGTAGAGCTCTGAAAATTTGGCTATAGGTGGACGGGAGGGGGTCCGTGTGCACCTCGAAGCCCGATTTTTAATTTTCATAGTAAAATAAAAAGTTTTATATGTAACAAGTGAAAATCTTATATGTTTTTAATGGAAATCGGTATATTGTTACGGCCGAGAAGTTTGATATTCGGTTGATTTGTATTTAAATGGTTTTGTTGAGCGGTTGGTGGTTTAGGGTTGATTAAGCTTAACGGTTTTAATAAAGAAGTTAGTGATTGGTTGATTTGATAATTTAATTGGTTTTGGTAAGTGGTTGGTGATTTTGGTTGTTTCGATACATTAAGTTTTGGTTTCCGAAGCGGTTGGTGATTGGTTGATTTTTAATCTAATGGTTTTAGCTAAGTGGTTTAGTTAATTCGATAAGTTTAATTGGGTATGGCTGAATGATTGGTAGTTTTATATTGATTCAATATGACTTGATTTTTTTAATATTATCGATAACCATCTACAAATATAAGAAATATAAGATTATCAGGTACTTAAGGCCCAAAAACAAATCTGTGCTAAACTGGGTATCAACATAAATTAGCCAAACTTTTCTTTACAAAACTATCTTTTGTTTATTTATTTATACCGGATGCATTATCTCGAGAAAATAACCAAAAATCACCAAACTTTGCACAAGTATTCTATAAAGTTTGGGAACGGAATGCTAATATGTAATTATTTCAAATAATCATATAAATTTAGATATCAGTTCTATTTAAGATCTAGAATATATATTTCTAATATTTATATCAATTTGGCTGGTTGTTTTCTAAATTATTCGAGGTGGGTCGACCTTGGGACAAATATACCACACCGAGAATGTTTTCTAGCCAGTACAAGTTTCGAACTCAAAAGCTGCACTAGGGGTGGAAGCAGTTTTACCCGCTCGGCTAACCACCCTTTTTGGCTGGCTGTTTTCATATTCATTTAATTCGATTTTTTCATAGGTTTTTGGTAAGGGGTTGGTAGTTTTTGGCTGTTGTAAGTTCCGTAATTGGTTTTTGCTGAGTAATGGTTTATTTTTTGGTTGATTCGATAGGCTCAATAGTTTCAGGTAAGTGATTGATGGTTTAGTTAATTTGGCAGGTTTAATTGATTTTAGCTAAGTGGTTGGAGGTTGGAATTTTTAATAGGTTTAATGGTTTCTGAACTTATTGATAGCTATCTACCGATATAAAAACTAAAATAATTTAGAATCTGATTGATTTGATAGATTTATTTTATCTGGCCGAGTGGGTTGATGGTTTTTGGTCGAATCGATAGGATACGTCTAGCTTTGGGAGTGATTAGTTATTAGTTGATTCGATAAGCTCAGTTAGTTTTAGCTGAGTGGTTGGTGGTTTTGGTTGCTTCGATTGAGCAATCAAATTTGGCCGAGTAGTTATTGCTTAACTATATATAAAATCTAAATTAATCAATTCGAAGCCCCTGAAATTCTATAGACACCGTAGCGAAGCACGGGCAACTCCGCCAGTCTATATATATAAAAGCAAATGTGTGTGTTTGTGTGTGCGATGCCCAGCCAAAACTAGAGCATGTAGAGCTCTGAAAATTTGGCTATAGGTGGACGGGAGGGGGTCCGTATGCATATCGAAGCCGGATTTATAATTTTCATAGTAGAATAAAAAGTTTTATATGTAACAAGTGAAAATCTTATGTCTTTTGATGGAATTCGGTACATTGTTACGGCTAATTTTGATATTCGGTTGATTCGATAGTTAAAATGATTTTATCGAGCGGTTGGTGATTTTGGGTTGATTAATAAGCTTAGCGGTTTTAAAGAAATTAGTGATTGGTTGATTCGATAAGTTTATTGGTTTTATTAAGTGGTTGGTGATTTTGGTTGTTTCGACACATTTAGTTTTGGTTTACGAAACGGTTGATGATTGGTTGATTTTTAATCTAATGGTTTTAGCTAAGTGGTTTAGTGGTTTAGTTAATTCGATAAATTTAATTGGGTATGGCTGAATGGTTGGTAATTTTTTATTGATTCAGTATAATTTGATTACTTATTTTATCGATAACCATCTACAAATATAAAAAATATAAGATTATCAGGTAAACTTTAAGTCCACAAACAAATCTGTATTAAACTGGGTATCAACAAGGATTAGCCTATAATTTTTTCATAAAAGTATCAGTCTGTTAATTTCTTTATATAGTTGGGTGGTTAGCTGAACACAAAAATCAAATTGGCAAAACATCAGTGATGAGGGTTGGCAACCCGAGCTTTAGCCTGCCAACTGACACAACGCCAATCATGCACTCCCAGACAGCCCAATACCTTGGGATACTCCTCAACGATAAGGGACCAGTGATACTGGAGACCAAACAGGAAGTATTGTCAAGCTTATCTATCTGAATGGCATGCTGGAAAAGCACCAGACTATGCCTCGAGGAGAAAGTGCAGGCAATAAACATCTTCATCTTCTTAAAGTTGTGGTATGTTGCTCATGTGCTGCCAATGAGCCCAAACTTGAAGAAGAAAATCAGGACAATGCTCCAAACCTTCCTGTGGTTCAAGGTGAAGGCAATGCCAATACCACTAGAAGACCTGTCAAAATCTAAAGAA
Source organism: Massospora cicadina (assembly GCA_022478985.1). NCBI lineage: Eukaryota > Fungi > Entomophthoromycota > Entomophthoromycetes > Entomophthorales > Entomophthoraceae > Massospora > Massospora cicadina. Next base: position 41,663 of record JAKSZP010005418.1, on the reverse strand, counting down.
TGAAGGAGGCATAGGCCTCCTGGATTTCAAATCTCATGCCCAGTATAAATGGGGGAAGTCATTCCTGAAGCTAACACAGACACACATGTGCTGCCCAACTCTAGCACAGGGTATGAACTGGGCAAGAGCCTAAGGTCTCCAAAAGCTGGTCTCTCCCCACTCAATATGTGGATGGATGGTGCACCACCCACTGATAACCTTCCAAAAAGGTACTCCACACTACTGGTGACTATGCAATTGGGCTTTATGCTAGGGCAGATAGTCATTTGAGTGATCAGACTGAGAAGCCAACCAAATTCAAAGAGATATCAAAGCATATAATTCCACAATGATTTCTGCAACAAGCTGGGAGGAGCATAACCAAATTGCTGACAAATATGCAACCAAGTTAATCAAAATAAGGTATAAATTGATGCTGATAGAATATGGGGATTGTAAAAATTTACTACTTTGGGTTATTATTGGTTTACAACCCTAGTAATCTTTTTACTGCACAGGTTCAGTTTCCTCATGCACTTCATATTGTATAGAATGTATTATCCAATAATAGTATGGAGACTATTATCTGTAGTTGAGTTTGAACTTTTATTAGGCCCAATGCTCTAGCCAGTACTTATGAAGAAATACTCAATAAATTGTACTTGTAGGGATTCATTCCCTATATTCCTGTCCACCTGATCTTTGTCAAGATCTCCTGATGACAGTCTCTTTTGGCCCAACACACAGTTGGCAGCTATCCCTGATTGTGGTTCCCTTTGTCTCTAGATCCCCACTCAGATCTCTACTCTTCTCTCTGAGAGTCTTCTAATTATTGCCTTCTGCAATAATATCCTTGAGATGGAACTTCACAATGGATGCTGATAGTCTAACTATACACCAAATTGACAATATTACTAATAATACTAATAATACTGTTTTTGTCTGGTTTATGTGTTTAATGTGTGTTTTTTATTATAGTGAATCCTATGGGAATTATATAGTAGAGGATTTGGCCATCAAACCCTCAGTTGACACCTCTTCATGAAATGGCAGCCATTGCCATTGAATCACCCATCCTCATCTCAGCAGTGATGGTCTTCCCCATCCTAGCTAGGATTCCATTGTCGGACATCCTTGAGACCTCAAATGGAAAGAGTCAAAAAAGTGTCCCTAACATTTTCCTCTCAATCTAAGCAAACCAACCATAATTGGCTAATGACCTGCTTAGGTAATATAACTTATTACCCATTATGGCAGGTCACTTCACCAACTGATCAATTTGCTAGTTGCAGGTGGCATCACTTGCCTCACAACTTACTATTCATTTCCAATCAGTTGATGATGAAACCTGACCAATCCAAATTGGTACACCTGATAGTTAATCACTATCAGATGCCCCTTTTTCATTGGCTACTCCACCCAATGAGATCTTAAGTATTCATCTGGATTGATCCCCAATGGATATGACCAGGTAAATATCTTAAATTCCCCCAAATGGAGTTTCTCTAAAACTTGAGCCAACTGATTTCAGATTCACTTTGCCTTAGGGAATTTTCTCTTAGTGACACCAAGTAATCTAGCAGGCTGGGAATATGGGCAAAAATCCCAACAGGGATCCACTCCCAAAACTGGGGTGTAATCTGCCCACCCATTCATGAATCCTAAATGACTGGACTACTGAATGCCATGATACCAACTACCCAATGGAGGAGTTGATTTTGGGCCTGAACTCCCACTTGGTAATGGCCAAACAGCGTTTGGTAACCTGGCAGATCCTAAATTGGGCATTCAAATCAGGCAAGAACAGCAGGCTGGACTACCAGCACAAAGAATGCCCCATATGTGCTGAACTGGAAGCAGACATAGCCAACATTACTATGAATGTGCTGTGTTCAAAAAGTACTGAACCATGATGTGTTACATCCTATCAGGTGAACAATTGCCACCAGGAATACATCTATCACAGGATCTCTTCCTCACAAAAACCCTGAAAATGGCTCTGATCCAACTATGAGCCTTCATTTACCATTATTGTGTATGGGTAATTCACTGTGCACTAGTTGCCAAGGTTTTGAGCAACAAGCGCCCCCACCATAAAGGTTTGGTATTGAAGACCATTTGGATTATTTCTGATCAGCTCCATCAGATCTCAAAATTTTTGCGCCTAATCCCTGGATGTTATAAAGCCGCACATTTGGCTTTCCCTGCCTGATTGCTCCTTGTACGCAATGAGGCAACTAATTGACTGGGAATTGTACGGCCTGTAAGCCCACCAATGCTAGAACTGTGGCTAGCAATGGTGATTGCCAATCAGCAATGGTCAGAGGTGCTAGAACTCTAGTGGCCCAAACCCCGGTCCTTTTTACCCTTGGCTAAATTGCCTGTATTTTACCCTCCCCTCTTACTTTCCCTTAAAATTTATTTTAAATAAAGTATGGAGTTTTTTTTTAAAAAAATAAGGGTGGTTAGCTGAGCAGATAATACTGCTACCACCCTAAGTTCAGGGTTAGAGTTTGAAACCTCTACTGGCTAGAAAAATCCTTGGTGTGGTATATTTGTCCCAAGGTCAGCCCACCTCTAATAATTTTTTTCTTTTGTATAGATGCATTATCTTGAGCAAATAACCAAAAATCACCAAACTTAGTACAAGTATTCTATACATTTTGGGAATGTAATGCTAATATATAATTATTTAATATGATCATATAAATTTAAATAAAAGTTCTTCATAAGATCTAGAACATATATTTCTAATGGTAATTATATGCAATTTGGCTGGGTATTTTCATATTCATTTAATTCAATTTTTTCATAGGTTTTGATAAGGGTTTTTTTAGTTTTTGGCTGTTTTGTAAGTTTAATAATTGGTTTTTGCTGAGTAATGGTTTATTTATTGGTTGATTTGATAAGCTCAATAATTTCAGGTATGTGATTGATGGTTTAATTAATTTTACAGCTTAATTGTTTTTAGCTAAGTGGTTGGAGGTTGGAATTTTTAATAGATTTAATGGTTTCTGAACTTATTGATAGCTATTTACCAATATAAAAGCTAAAATAATTTAGAATCATCTGATAATTTATAAACACCATAGCAAAGCACGGGTATTCTACTATCTATAATAAAAGCAAGTGTGTGTGCATGTGTGTGATGCCCAGCCAAAACTACAGCATGTAGAGCTTTGAAAATTTGTATATATGTGGATGGGAGGGGGTCCATGTGTACTTTGAAGCCGGATTTTAAATTTTCATAATAAAATAAAAAGTTTTATATGTAAGAAGTGAAAATTCTATATGTTTTTATTGGAAATCAGTATATTGTTACGGCTGAGAAGTTTGATATTCGGTTGATTCGATAAGTTAATTGGTTTTGGTAAGTGGTTGGTGGTTTTGGTTTTAGGCTTGTGAGGCAGTTGGTGACTGGTTGATTTGGTATATTCAATGGTTTTAGCTAAGCGGTTTGGTGGTTTATCAATATGGATTATCTGATAAAGTTTAAACACCATAGCAAGCACAGGAACCTTGATGTTAGTTTTACATAATATTAAAAAAACCCTGCCCAATTTGGTACAGCTAATTAATAAAGCACTTTTGGCAATTTAAGTAGAAGTTGATTTAGTAGTTTGGAAGACGTATCACGTACACAATGATTTTAAATATATAGAGAGATGTTTTGGGTAGCAGTTTGGTGTTATTTGATTGACTCGATAGGTTTACTTTGTTTGGCTGAGTGGTTTTTAACTTTTGTTCGAATCGATAGGACACAGTTTAGTTTTGAGGGGTGATTAGTTATTGGTTGTTTTGATAAGCTCAGTTATGTTTAGCTGAGTGGTTGGTGAATTTTGGTTGATTCGATTGAGCAATAAAATTTGGCTAAGTGGTTATTGTTTATTTATAGTATAAAATCTAAGTTAAATTTAAATATCTGAAATTCTATAGATACCGTAGCGAAGCACGGGTAACTCCGCTAGTTTAGTATAAATTTGAGATTACTGTGATTAGAGGCTATCCCTAAGAGTTTATTAGTATAGATTAACTACTTATCTTTTTTATATAATTTTAGTTTCTTTGATTCGACTGGTCTTAGATAGTAGTCAATTTTCTAAACAATAATATTATCGTTAATATTCATACTATCTATCTAGTACTAAAAAAATATTCATACTATCTAAACGGGGTTGAGTAAAAAATTAGCGTGCTTATTGTATAAGGGAAAATTACATTTTATGTTTATGTTTTTCAAAAACCTAAATAGTATTTTTAACCTTGATTACCTAATTAATTTGTACTCAAATCACATCTCGAGTTGATTATTTCTAAGCATTAGGTTTTAAGTACTAATAAAACCCTGTCAAAGATGATAATAAGTCCACAAATATAAATCTTATTTTCCAAATGCAAAAATTTATACAAGATTATATAAAATAGTGTTAGTATGGTGTGCAATTATGATAAATTAGAGGCGGAGTGATTAAATTAAAGTGAAGCTGGGTGTGAAAATACAAGCAGATAAATTAATTGGATCAGATTATCAGCTATAGATTGTGTCATGTGAACATGATATAATAGTGGGGGTCAACCCCAAAGACAAGGCTGGGCACCAGGAGGCCCAGAAGGTGAGGTTGCAGGCTCTGCCTGACCTGAGAAACACCCTGGACCAACGCTGGGTCTGGGCAAAATATGCCCAGGTTAAGACCAGTGTTGCACCAAATGCCCATCCCCTAATGACAAGCCAGGCATTAAAACAGATGATATATTGAATAAACACAGATGGTTTAATTTGGTTTATCAAGGAGTGGGGCTTCAAAACCTGTTCCATTTTCAAAATAACATGCTTGAGCTAGATTCAACTTCAATCAATAACTCAAGTGAAGTCAGTCTTGGCCTATTCAACCAATTTGGATGGCAGTGTCACCTTATTGGTGAATTATGCTTGCACCCACCGCAGCATTAACCCTATTTCCCTGATTGAGTTTAAGTACATTTTCCCTGACCAACAGTCCTTGTTGGTCAACTCCTGAATAAACCTATACCCCATTTTAAGTTACTTTAATTTTATGATATTCCAAATGCTCCTGTGTGCAAACCTCTTAAAGGAGGTCTTGCACTCCATTACACTTGCTATTGCAAGTACCATGCAGCTCTCCCCTCATGCATCATTTGTCCACCCAGGATCCCTCCAACCTGGGTTGCTTAACCCCATCCAATATGTGCACTGCGTTGCCCTGATATGGGTTTTCTTTTATAAAATTCACCATTGTATGCCTAAGTGGTTATTGCTCCAGCACCCTCTGCTGGGCTCTAATCACGTTGGCCCTAATGGCTAGTTCCCTGGCGTTGGCCTGGTGCACTGCGCACTGCCACGCTGGGAACAGGAGAGTTATAGATACTCTCCTTATAGATTGCTTTTTAATAAAATGGTATTCACCGCAGTTAACAGACTAGGAATTATAGTATAAAAGCACACTCATTTTACACTTAGACACCGTCAAATGATTTAACAATGAAATAGTCAATAATCACATCTGTTGCACTTTTCCTTAATAGAGTTGAGTATAATGAAGCTACTCCTATAGCTTCTATTGTATGTCACAATCCAGCTGGCAGTTATTATAAAACACCCACAGGTGGTGTACCAGGTCCTAGCCCTTCAGTCAGTGCACCACACTGCAATCCTTCCACTAGAGGTTGCTTGAAACCACCTGGAGGGAACAAAGGACCAGATTGTTTTGGTGGCAAGTATTCTGGCAATTCTAGTGATGGGCCTTTGTGCAAAGGCTTTAACTTTCATGCAAACTATAAAGGACCATCTTCCAATGGGGATATTCCATCTTGTGATGCAGATGGTTCTAGCAGTTGCTTGTCTTCCACTGGTAACACTGCCATTGATGCTTCTAACACCACTCCTAGAGGTTCACCTCCCTCAAATTCTGAAAACACTGCTGGCGGTCCAAATTTCTTTACATCTAAAGGTACTCCTGGTGATGCAATATCTCATTCTAGTGATTTCCCAGTTAATGAATTTTCAAGCAGCTCATCAGGGTCTAAATACAAAAAATGGTAGCTCAGATTCCTATAGTGCATAGTCCAATTTGTTTACAGTTTACATTATCCAATTCAGTATCATCACTTATAGTCAAACATCATCTTTCTGTACCAATAAATCAGTTTTATAAATCATTGTATTTTACTTGTTTTTATTCAATATCACCTACTAGCCTTTATAATATAAAAACTTTCACATCTTAGTAATATTTATTTATCATAAAAACAAAAATGTCTTAAATCTATAGGGGTTATAGGTTTTTATAGCTTCAAGTTTTTAGAAGCTTTATCAAGTGATTATATAAGGATTAATTTAATTATCTTTATCAGATCTACAATACTGCTGAAGTACAAGGGTTATTCAGAAAGTAAGGTCCAATTTCTTATAAAAATATGAGAATTATTTGGACCTTACTTTCCAAATAACCCTCATATATGATATGAAAAATTCATCTAGGCTCATAATAGATACTTTTTAGTCTATATTTTATTTTTTTATTTATAAGAGCATAAATAATCAGTTTTTACTAACAAATTAATTTCTAGCAAAAAATATTACTAAAGTTAATTATAGCTTTCTAACTTTAGGATAAAATATGTTAACAAAACTTATATAATAATATATATTAGAAAAACTATAATAAAAAGGCTAAGATGAAAGTCTGTTTATCTCAAGTCTATTATAAGATAGATATTAAATGATTTTGTCACAAATCCAGTATCTTAATTAGTTATGAATAAAATATAGTTGGTAAATCTAATCTTAATATAGATCAGTTTTTGCAGCTTTGAATCAAATTGTAAAAATACAATTTTAATACCAACTACCATTTACCTGAATTTTTGAATGTATTTTTTATCAAGATTTTTGTGGTAACTGACAAGTTGGTAAATTACTATGGTATTCTTCAAATATATCTATTGTAAGTTACATATATTAAAAAGTGAAAATCAACAGATTCTTAATTTATGTTTATTTATATAAATTAAAAATTTGATAATTTAGTATATAATTTTAAAGTATACAGTGATAAGCATCATATATATTAATACATATAGAATATCATTGAGTATATTTAATTATATTATTAACATTCATTAAAATAATATATACTAAGTCAGCCCTAATAACTTTTGCTAATTTTTATTAGATATTATTCTAGTATACTAAGATTATATATATTATACTAAAACTCCTTATAAACTATATTATTTTCCAATGTTACAAAAGCAAATAGTGAGCTTATTGATTATGCTTACTCAAAAGTTTGCTATATAAAGTTGTGTATTTGAATTAGAAAAAGATCATAAATTTATAAACTTTATATAGTGTTTGCCCTCATTACTTTTTAATTAGTAATTGTAAATACTAATATAACTAAGATTGATTTCTGCTTATATTTTTTAGTACAAAGCTATTTATTATAATTTAAACTATTGGATACATAATGTTGCTAACTTTACTGAATCCTAATGATATAGTCACTTTAATGATATGTTTTTAGGAACCTAGCTTTTATATGTATTCTTCTACATAACTGTGACATCTTCAGTTTTCTCATGATTATAACTTAAAATACCTTGTTTTAATTTTGCATTGTTGAGCTATTATACTGATGCAGTTAAATTATTGAAAAACTAAGTTGATGTACTTCATCATCTAATTTAAAACTGTATTAATTGAGCAATATTTTTTATCATGAAATTTTTGGCAATATGCAGCTATCTGTGAATTTACTTTTTTGTTTCATGGTGCTGGGATCACATGCTCACACTACCACGTATATTTGCAAATTTAAAACTCTACATGTCTGTAAACCTTTTAATCACCTCTTCCAGTATAAAATCTGTACACAAAATAAAGGTGTAAGTGTGGTTTACTTTTTGACTCTGGTATCTTACCATCAACTGCTTCTTAATTAATTAACATAAAAACCTAAATGACTGTGACCTTTTATATTTATACTATCATGTTTATTGTGATTGTAGTGTTTTTAGGTTATACCATATAAACAACTGATTTACATAGTGTTTATTTCATCAGCTCTTGTATCTAAGAACTATGGTTTGTGTAGCCAAAATCTCTAGTAAAGAGAAAGTAACCTTTTTTAGCACTAGGTGGTCACAATATACAGGGGGATACATCAATATTTAGTTTAATCACACCTGAGCTCCTAAGAGCTTGAGGTGAAGGCAGGGGTAAGTGGAAGTGTTGAGAAAGGGTGGGTGAAAGCTTTTCTAAAGTCATGTGTCTGCTAGGACTGACCTATTGGACCATGGCGACATGGTAAATACTCTCAGAGCCATCTCAAAACAAACCTTAAAGTAGGTGATCATATGGGGCAGCGTCCAAATAGTGGAGTCAAAAGCAGCGCAAAGATATGAATTATGAATAGTCTATATCACTACGCCAAATGCCAGAACCCTCAATGATTGGGAGCAATTGGGGAGTGAGAGTTTAAACATGAAGTCTTGAACTGGGTGCGCTATCCAAAGTTCTGCTTGCAGGAGTTTGTGGACCTTGCTCTAGAAAGTGGCTATGAGGTGACAAGTAAAGAAGCGGTGGAGGTGGGTGTCTGTCAGCTCTGCACATTGTGGGAAACTCTTGTGCTGGAAGGTGGGACCAGTTTGATCCCCTGTCCTGTATGAGCAGTGTAGAACACGCCACAGCATATTTGACATTTTTTCTGAGAGAACAGGATGTATAACTTCCTTCCAGAGCACCTTGAGATCACATTCCACAGTGGTGGGTAAAAGTTCAAGGAGATGAGGCCTAATTGGGGGTCTCCCAAAAGGGTGGAGGTGTGAGACAACAATCCTCCCATTGTGGACCAGGGTAAGATGCCAGGGGCTGATCCCAGGGCCACTCCTTTTATAAGGGAAGGCGTGGGATACTCATACTCCTGCCCTCTCAAGTGCAAGGACAGCCTGAATCCAATAAAAACTTGATGAGGGTTTGAGGCGGTGGCCTGTATGGTTTGTTAGAATTCTCCCACAGCTGTTGGTGAGTTATGTGGGAGCCCTAGAGAGGTCGCTAAACCCTGGCATAAGGCTAGAGCCCATTATGGCAATGGAGCTATATCCCAGCAAATGATGGGCTTAAGGAACCCCGTCAGTATTGAAGTGGCATGAGACCTAGTGTCCAAAAGACCTAGACCCCCTTCACTTCAGGGTTAGGATATTTTGATCAGAGCTGTGGGTGGATAGTTGGATCCCCAAATCCAACAGCAAAGCATTACATTCAACCTCATATAAAAACTGTCCATAAAGGGGAAGACATGAGCGAGGAACCATAGCATTGATAGAGGAAAACCATTCACCATCAGGGCACGCCCCTGGGGGTGATATGCCGCCAGCTCCAGCTAGCTACACGAGCATTTATTGCATTAAGCAAGCGGTCCTCATTATCCTTTATTGCGACCCCCTGTGGTGTGGTGAGGACACCCAGATGCCAAAAGGTGCCCTGGGTAGGTTCCAAACCAAAAGGAGGGGGAAACGATGAGGTATGTAAGGAGAGTGTCTATAACTCTCCTGTTTCCAGAGTGGTGGTGCACGCTGCACAGAGCCAACGCAAGTAAACTAGCCATTAATACCAAAGCTACTAGAGACCAGCAGAGGATGCTGGAGCAACTATAACTATAGCAAAAGAGTGCGATAAATAACCATCCAAATGATGCGCAGTGCACAAGGAGAGAAGGGGTAAACGTCCCAGGTTGGAGGGAACCTGGGCGAACCATCGGTGCACTAGGGGATAAGCTCATCATAGTTAAAATAGAATGGTTAAGGTAGCATTTGACCTCCTCGAAGGGGTCCATGCACAGGATCATTCAAAATATCATTTTAATAAAAATCGGTAAAATGGGGATAATTTATTGGGAAAAGTTGGCCAACTAGGAGTGTTGGTCATGAAAACATATTTGAGCTGAGTCAGGGTAATTATGGGTCTGTGGAAGTGTGCCCAAGCCTTGACGCTTCAATAGGCAAACGCTCCCATCTGATTTGGTAGAATACAAAAAATGCAGTCACTTGAGTCATTAATTGCAGATGTATTCTACCTAAACTCATAATTTCATAACTCAAACTGGTTTCAAAACCCCATTCGCCAATTAACTGAATCAAACCATCTTTGTTTGTAATGTAGATCATCCGTTTTAACGCCTGGGCTGACACAAGGGGCTGGGCATTTTGCACCTCATTAGTACCAGCCTGGCATATTTAACTTTTACCCAGCGTTGGTCTAACGTGTTCTTAAGGTCAGGAAGAGCCTGAAGTTTCACCTTCTGGGCCTCCTGTCACCTAGCCTTATCCTTGGCATTGGTTCCCACTATTAAGTCGTTCAACCATGAAATTATCCTCTCCTCCTTCTTGGGCTCCACCCCCTCCAGGGGCGTTTGCTAAGGAGAAGTTCTTATGGGTGGGTGACAACTTCATAGCAGCAACGGCTGGCTTGGAATTTGATCCCACAGTCTAAGAAAGATGATTATGGAATGATATAATCAGGTCTTGGACATTTACACAATCACTTGCTGGCACCAAACTGTTCTTGGCCTTGTCAAACCCCTTTTAGAATACCAGGTACTCAAGACATCTTTTAACATGGCGGGAGGCTACTATTTACTCCACTTAACAGTCTGGCGTCCCATCCACGAGATAAGCCTTGGGGGTTGCAGGTGGGGGGCCCTTAAACAACGTTAATTTGCTCACATGAAAGATGAAAAATATCTGGAATGCGGAGGGAAGATCCAACTGGTAAGAGGCATGACCCACCTTTCTCACAACATGGTAAGAACCAATCCTCTTTGGACCCAGTTTTTTGCATTGCTGCTTGATAGGGATGTTACAAGCATCAAGCATCACGAGATCCCCTTCCTTGTATGCTGGACCCACTTGGCGCTTACCATCAGCGTTCTCCTTATAAACTAGCATAGCCGTCTCCAAGCTTGTGGAAACCCCTTGGTGGACCTTCTTGATGGTCTTAGCAAGGTCCACCACCGCTTCAACTTTATTACCACATCTGGGCTCCATGCTGAAGGCGTGGTTAAAGCTATGGTTGGCGAAAAGGGGGAACAACCAATCAAAGACAACAAAGTATTGTTGTAGCTTAACTGGGACATGGGAAGGTGAGAGACCCAATATGAATGATCTGCGGCAGTGTAACACTGCAGAAACTGTTCCAAGCACTTGGTTTACTTTTTCAGTCTGCCCATCTGATTGGGGGTGATAGGCAGTTGAATGGCAGGGGCAAATCTGAAGAGTCTTACACAACTCTTCCCAAAAGATGGAAGTGAAATGGGGTCCACAGTCACTAATGATTTCATGAGGAACCCCATGAAGCGCAAACACTTGTGCGATAAAAAGCCTGCCCATCTCATCTGCGGTTATTGTAGTTCTGCAAGAAATGAAGTGGGCGAACTTTTTATTTGGTCCACCACCACCATGATGGCATCATAGCCATCAGAGACAGGTAACTCCACAATGATATCCGCCAATAGGGAAGTTCAGGGCCTTTCAGCCTTTTGGACTGGTACCAACAACCCCGCTAAAGGTTGCTGATTGGGTTTTATCTGGTTGCAGATCAGGCACTCTTTAAAATACCGCCCCACCTGAGCAGTCAAGCCCTTCCAATTGTACTTGCATCATATTAATTCCAACATCTTTGCTTTACCAGGATGAACAACGGTGAGTCCATTATGTTGGTCCTGGATGATTTCCAGGCGAAGTGGTCCAGAGGGAACCCATAGGCGCCCTTGAAACCACACCATCTCATCCTTCACGTGATAGCCCCTGGAGAGATCCTCTTGATTCAAAGTGCTCTTAGCAAGTATCATAGTATATTTGGCTGCTAGCGGCTGAGAAAGGACTACCTTTATGAACATACTATATTCCTCCGCATTTTCCAGATAGGCCAGCGCTGACCTGCTGGCTGGGGAGAGGGGAAGTTGGGACACAACTTTTATTTTGCGGGATCATCAACTGTGTGTTATGAGCTTTTAACTCCTTAGGATTGGGCGCTAAAGCAGGGTTGCGGCTCAAAGCATCCACCAAACCATTATCCTTGCCCTTGGTGAACTCATACGTGAATAAAAATTAGATAAGGGTCTCATGCCAAAGGATCTGCCGTGGGGTTAGGACATGAGGAGCGCGGTAGTACAGCAAGGAATGGTGGTCTGCATGTACCCAGAAAGGTTGGGATGAGCCATGTAAGTGATGACGCCAATAAGTCAGCGCCTCCACCACTGTCAGTAACTCTTTGTCATAAACGGCGTAATTCAACTCTGGCAAAGATATTTTCCTAGAAAAATATCCCAAAGGATGCTCTATCCCATCTTCACCTACTTGTAACAAGGCGGCCGCTATGGCGAAGTTGGAGGCATCAGAAGACACAATGAATTCCTTTGAAGGGTCGACATGATGAAGAACTGACTTGGACGACAGGGTGCACTTCACTGCTTGGAAAGCATCCTCCAAAATGGGGGGACCATTGAAGCACCTTGGCGACGCTAGCATTGTATAAGGGAGCTGACACCTCAGAAAGATTGGGTGTGAACTTCTTGAGGAACGTACAAGTCCCCAGAAAGCTCCTCAATTCCTTGACCAAGGTGGGGGTGGGCCACTCACGAATAGCCTTTCTCCTTGTCTAGAGTTATAATGTGTCCTTGGTCAAACACGACGTTGCCCAAAAATGTGACCTGGGACTTGAAAAATTCACACTTGATAATCTTCAGCGTAAGTCTGGCTGCCTTTAACCTCTCCACCACTTGCCAAAGATGTACTGCATGGGACTCCAGATTGGGGGAAAACACCAGGATATCATCCATGTAGGCAACCACACATGCCCCTAACAAGTCCCCCAACGCTGCATCAATGCGGCGTTGAAAAATAGCAGGGGCATTCTTAAGCCCAAAGAACATGACCCAAAACTGGAAAATCCCTTTTCTGGTTCAGAATGCGGTTAACCACTCTTGTCCCTTTTTAATACAAATCCGATTGAACGCATTGAGGCAATTCAACTTGGAGAAGACCTTCGCCTTCTCCACATAGCGTGCAATCTGTGAATCCAAAGGGATGGGATGGGGGTCTGGTAAAGTAACGTTGTTGAGGTTCCCATAGTCTACGCACAGGCGTAGAGTATTATCAGCCTTTTCAACAAAGAGAAGAGGGGAGCAAACAGGGGAGGTCCGCTGAAAAATCGCACCTTTGGCTAACTGCTCCTTCACCCACACATCTAACTCCTCTTCCTCCCGAATAGTCAAGGGGTAAATGGGAGAAGAAATATGCACCAGATTCACAGTGAGTTTAAAGTCAAATTCATACTTGAAATGATCAGTTAGTGCGTCAGCTGAAGCTGCATCAAAGGAAGACTCCAAACCCTCCAAACAAGAAGGTAGGTGAACCACCCCAGTGGGCTTCAGCATAGAGGCAAGGCTAATGGTGTGAAGGTGGGGCCAGTGGGGCAAGTCACCCTGAGCGTCAGCCTCAGACAAAGGAACAACTAGTGTGCGGCCATTTTTTACTGTTAAGGATAGGGTATCCTCTTTCAATTTGGTTCTAACGTCAAACTTCCGCCACCACTCCACACCCAAAATGATAGAGTACAAGAGGTTTTTGATAGCTTGGAAGTGATCTGACAAGTGGTACTTGCCAACCTGATAGTCCACTGTCCCAATGGTCTTCAGAGTGGGAATACCTTGGGACGCCCCTCCCTAACCATACCACCTGGAAGGTAACTCAGCTCAAGATAATCTGCTAGGAACTGGTCAATAAAGTTTTCAGTGATGCTAGTATTCACCAGAACAATGGTGATAAGCTTCCCTAAAGGGAAGGAAAGGATAGCAGTCAGTAGAAAATACCCGGAATGATCTTTATTTAAAGCTGAAAAATCTAGTAAATCACCACCAAAATTTTCATCTGGCAATAACATGCCTCCCTGATATGATTTTGAATCGAAGAATGGAGAGGGATACTTGGCCACTCTTACTACTGAGGCCACATATCCCACCATATCTTCAGCAGGGGCATATATGTTTTCATATTGTAGGCGCAGTTCCGTTTTAAACTTCCTGAGTGCTGCGAATCATGGAAGAGGTCAAACGGGGATTATCTGGGGTGATTTGATACACAGGAATAGATTCCTTCTCTGAGCCATGAGAGAAAAATTTGGTTCAGAGGTATATATAGTGTTTTCATTATAAAACGCGTTTTTAGATGTGAACAACCCTATTCCCATAACAGCAATGGAATGCCCGACGTTGTCCAAGGCCAACACCCCCAGGGCCATCTGCGCAGATTCTGCCAGCATCGTCTAAAGACACTGTAAAATAAAACCCATTTATTAAAATTTGAAATTGATAATTTTGGCGGAAAGTTGGTGAATTATGACTTCTGGACCTCAAAGCGTCCATATCCACCAGGTGCAAGCATGAAGGGTGGGTACTTTTCAGTTGGAGGCAACCAAAATAACGCCAAGTTTTTCCAACCTTCAGGAAAAAGAGGAAACAGCGGTTTGGCTGACCACAGCCAAAGCCCACAGCTGGTGGCCACCATTTCCACCTCAGAAAAGTTCCACATGGAAAAAGTTTGTGCACATAGAATTGAAGGGTTGGTCTACTAATGTAAGGAGAGTGTCTATAACTCTCCTGTTTCCAGCGTGGTGGTGCACGGTGCACAGAGCCAACACAGGGAAACTAGCCGTTAATACCAAAGCTACTTGTGCCCAGAAGAGGGTGCTGGAGCAATATTAACTAAAGCAAAAGAGTGCAATAAAATAACCATCCAAAAGATGCGCAGTGCACAAGGAGGGAAGGGGTAAACGTCCCAGGATGGAGGGTACCTTGGCGAACCAACGGTGAACTAGGGGATAAGCTCATCATAGTTAAAATAGAATGGTTAAGGTAACGCGAGACCTCCTCTAAGGGGTCCATGCACAGGATCATTTGAAATATCATTTTCAATAAAAATGGTAAAATGGGAATAATTTATTGGGAAAAGTTGATCAACAAGGAGTGTTGGTCTGAAAACATATTTAAGCTGAGTCAGGGTAATTATGGGTCTGTGAAAGTGTGCTCAAGCCTTGACGCTCCAATAGGCAAACGCTCCCATCTGATTTGGTAGAATACACTGAAACTTCCTTCATTCGAGTGATTGCAGCTGTATTCTACACAAACTCATAATTTTGTAACTCCAATGGGTTGTGAAACCCCGTTCACCAAATAACTGAATTGAACCATCTTTGTTTGAAATGTAGATCGTCCATTTTAACGCCTGGGCTGACACAAGGGGCTGGGCGTTTTGCACCTCATTAGTACCAACCTGGGCATATTTGACTTGTACCCAGCGTGGGTCTGATGTGTGTTTAGGGTCAGGAAGAGCCTGAAGTTTTACCTTCTGTGCCTCCTGTCGCCTAGCCTTATCCTTGGCATCAGTTCCCACTATTAAGTCATTCAACCATGACAGGGTACCCACTTGCATTATAATGGTTTTAGTAGTTAACTCTTGCATTGGACGCCTTGGAGTGGCGATCCAAGGCCTCCATAACCAAATCTAGGTCATTTTTGCATCCAACTGCTATGCTGTGTCATCAGCAAAGGCTATGGTGCAGGTGGGGGGGTTTCCTGGGAACTTGAATACCCTTCAGCTGTTCCTGAAGTAGGTCTAGAAGAGGATCCAAAGCTATGTTGAAAAAGATTAGGCTCAGTGGATATACTTGTTGAAAGACCCTGTTAACCATAACCGCTGATGTAAAGTCTTTTGAGGACAGTACTTTAGTGTGAGGCTGGGCGTAAATCTCTGATAGCCATGCCCTAGCTTGTGATGGGATGTGAAGGCGGATTAAGGAGGCATCCAGATAAAATCCAATTTACTCGATCATATAGTTTTTCATATCTAGAAGTGCCACAAAACCATGCATTTTAGACGAGGTGGCTGACAGGATTGCTAGAAGATTATTTTAATTGTTCCAAAGCGATCTTTCTGGGATGAAGCCATGTTGAGCTGGGTTGAGACGTGGTGCTACCCACTTAGTAATGCGGTTTGCTAGAAGTTTAGTAAATAGCTTGTAATCTGTGTTCAATAGTGATATTGGGCGCCAGTTTTCAAGTCCTCTCAACTCGCTTTCTTATGGATAAGGGTCATAATTGATCCTCTTTAGTCAGGATGTACTACCCCTTCTGCCAAGAGGGTCGAGTAGAGGGGCTGGAGGGCCTTTTTAATTGCAAAAGGATCCACTAGAAACACCTTAAATGGTATACCATCTGGGCCTGGGGCCTTCAGCTGTAGGCTGTAATGTAAAATGTCCATTACTTCTTGCTGCGTAATTGGTGCCAGAAGTTCTTCATCCTTTGAGTAATTAACCAATGGTTCTGGAGCACCTCCAATGAATTCATGAACATCTACCCGGCTTACCCAGGAAGTCTTAAAGAGGGCTGATTAGTAACGGTGGATCTCGCTGGTGATTTCCTCCTTGTTTGTGGTGACTGTGGTTCCAACCCTCAAGGTTACAATCTACTGATACTTTGAGCGGGCTTTCTGCTTCTGGTAAAAGAAACGGGCGGTCCTTTCCTATAGGGTGTAGTAACGCGATAATGTGAAGTTTGCTGCAGTTCTTCTTGCTCAGTATGTTCCATCTGGTATGTCTCTTAAGCCAATTCCCACGCTCCAACTATTGTGAGGAAGGCACCAGCTTACAATTCCTTTCAAAGTGTCTTATTCTAGCTTCAGCACGACTAACTTTAGCTTGGGCCACTGTCATTCAAGCCTTAGCCCAATTGTAGCTACCTTTTTAATCATTGCTTTTGGATCAGCCCATTTTTCTTGTAAAGTTCACAAATGAGGTGAGGCCAGGTGCTCTGGCTCACAGATGGCTGCATTTATCTTCTCTCTTGAAAACTGAGTTGTTCAAAAGCCCTAGAGCAATCATTTGACAAAATCTTCTCGATGGTTGAGGATCGTTGTCAGGATCTTTGTGAGGGATCTGTAATCACTTATAGTGTTATCTCAGGTTATGGGACTGGAAACTTGACCCACCAGCAAGGGGCCCACTAGGGCCATATCAATCCATGAAGCTAATATGAATTACCGACCTGCATCTTGGATCCAATACATACAGCTATGGACAGACACTGATGGGGGAAGGGCATCTATGAATCCACTTACCTGAGGAAATCCTGAAGCTGAGCAGTACCTCATTTTTCTTGGGTTGCAGGAGTGTTAATGTGTCCCAAACCAGACTAAGTATTGTTTGAAATCACCCATAAGCACTGGATTGAGTGGGAGTTGTAGAGAAAGCTCCTCCAAAAGACGGTCCTGCTCCAGGCCTGCATTTGTAGGGTATATTCTTGCAGCAAAAAAGGAAAACTCGGGGTAGATAATTTAGCCAAGATAAGGCAATCATCAAGAGGTTCGAAAAATGGTGGGTTTTCATCTGGGGTTGAGGATAATAAGGCCTACATAGTTTGTTCAACAAGGGTTACCTCCAAATTGGTCATTCCATGCTTCTATTTCATAAAGGGGACATGGGGCTCCTGGACGGCTGCAATATCCATGCAAGTTGATCAGAAGTTGCGGAGAAGGAGATCTCTCCGCTTGTAATCATGCAGACCATTAGAGTTAATGAACTGCAGAGTCAGAGTGCCCCTATGGGGCCTCATAGCTGTACCCCTCCATATCCAGGGAGGTTACTGGAGCTTAAACCTGAATCCACAAGGCTGCTCCTTTTAAGTCCTTGAGCCTGACTTTTAGCAGCAATATGAGCAGATTGACGTGAGGAGGGGGGTTATTCTAGCTGAAGGTCGTGAGGAGCCTGTAAGCTAGCCCAGGATACTATCTCCACTGCTCTGCATGGGAGTATCCTGAGGGTGCTCCATAGACTACTCCATTTGGGCATCCTCTGAAGTACCAGAGTCCATGTACACCTTCTTTAATACAAAGAATGAAGATCGAGTTAAAATTCCCTAGGATGGTGGGGGGATTATAACTTTAAGCCTCCACCTCTATTTGGGGTACTCCATACCTGTTCCACTCTCTGAAATTCTAATGGCACCAAAGTAGTTTTAGATGCCGCCCCTAAATTAGCTTCCTCTGGGTTAGCTTTATATGAAGCAGATTTGCGTTTATTTTGTGCTGGTGAAGGGTCTGGCAACATAGAAGGGGTGCCAACTGGTAGGGGTTTTCAGCACTAAGGGAGTAAAGTTGTGCTACTGGCTGTGCCTGCAAACGCCACCCAAAGGGCAGCAGGTTTTAGATCCTGTACCGGTACCCAATGGGTAGGTTGCGTGATCGCTGCTGCTGCTGTGTGGGAGCATTTCTTACCTGCCACTGGGACTTGGCTACTAGATGAAAAAGCTTGCTTACAAGCTGTACAACTATTATATAAGTGGCTCAAAGCATTACACCATGAGCAACATGGTCATTCCTGGTCTGGGTCAACAAAGAAGATTTTGAACAGGATCCAATGACTGCAACGCGTGGGATCACCTCCCTGTTGTGGTCCGCCATTGGGTTAGAGATAATGATGCTTTAGCAATATGAGCCCTCTGGGTTGGGGCATAGTAGGCGGGTGCACACATGTCTACTGATAGAACTGACCCAAATTCCACCAATCCCCAATGAAGTGCAAACTTTAAAGATTCTGGGTCCACTGTAGTTGGTAGATTTGCGTTACCCAGGAAATTTTCAAGTTAGATCTAGTTCTCAGTACCCAAATAGAGCCATCTGGAATCTCAATTGTAACTGAGGCTGCATGGTATGCATCTGATGAAGTTGTTAACCCTATATCAATATAGAGGCTTTCCACTACTTCATGAATGGTGGTGTTCACTGGAAAGGCTCTGGCTATTGTTTCAAAAGAGCTAAAACAATCTCTTGTATAAAACTCAACAGTATTCTGCCCATAGTAGATTCCAATGCACGGGCAAGAGTGGACCTAAGGAGTGCCCGTTGTGAGAGAGTTTCCGCCCATTTCTTCCTCACTTCAGCCACAAAAGCTGCTTCACTATGGTCAATTATGGGTGGTGCAGGCACTAGCTTCTTCTACCATGCATCTGAGGCATACTTCACTCGTTTATTTTTGTTTACATTTACATCTACATCTACATTTAAATTTGAATTTGAATTTAAATTTATTTTAGTGGGTTCCCCATGGGGAGCCCCAGATGGAGGCGCTGGCATACCTCTGGATATATGCGCTGGCCCCTGCTCGGCCTTCCCCATTGGTACTTGAATTTTGGTAGGTTGGTTAGGCATACCTGGTTTGGCTTATTCTCTGACAATTAATTGGATAATTCTGGCTCATCATCAAACCAATCGATTACTAAAGCCTTCACCCACCCATCAGCAGATACTGGTAGGAATTTTTCAGCCTGTTGATTGGCTATTTGGCTAGTTTCGGTTGAATTTTATGTTTGATTTTGTTTTTAGTGAAAGTTATGTCTAACTGATGCTCAACTTACTATTGATTCAGTTGAGGCACGTTTGTTGCCTTTTAAACCTTTAAAATGATGGCCAACTGATTCACTATTACCGCAGATTCAGTTTGGCCACTTTGGTTTATTTTTGAAGTAGAAAAATGATGATCAACTAAATCAACACTCACTGACAATTCAGTATGGGCGCCCAGGATGATTTTAGAAGGGGAGACAGTTGGCAAGTCCATTCCAACCCCTTGCGCGGTATTGGGAGCTGCAATACTCCCTGCTACCATGGTTAAATCCTTAGATATGCCTCCAAGGTAGGCATACTAAACAGTAGACCCTCAGTCAACACAGAGTTGACTGGGGGTAGGCTGTAAAGTGGTGGTATCTTTTGTGATTCCAACTTGAGTGATTAAAATTTGATTTGCATCTGCTTTTGCAGCTGTAGTTTGGGAGTGAGTCTTATGGGTTGAAGCACAAGTTGGTAACCTAGGGTTTTGTGATTTGGGAGTGATTTGAGTATAATTTGATGCATCAGAGGAGTGTTCAGTGGACTTTACCACCATGATTCATTAGATTGAATAGGCTTAATTTCTGGGTGAGTGTAATCTTTGAAAATTGAAATTTAGTGGTAAAGAGAAGGTTACATATATATAAATTTGTTCTGATAAAAAACCTACTAAATTCTAATAAGATCTTCTCCTTTGGTTTGAAGGCTGTAATGCATTTATCCCAATAATTAAGTCTAAATTCAAATTAATTCTAATTTTGCACTAGTTTTGAAAATAATAGATATATAAGAATTTGCTAAAATTTAAACATATGGCAATATAAATAAGGAATGAGCTATATTTAGCAGCTAAAATATAGCAATATTTACCAAAGAAGTTGGACTTATATAATATTTCATTTGTTTAAGCTTTGAAAGAATCAGTGTAGTGAGCAGCACATGAACACTACTTCACTTGACTAGTTTTTTAGTAGAACAACATAATTCTTATCTGACCACTAGTACTATATCTCCTAATAACTCTTAATATTCAAAATACTAAATATATGAGTATGCAGTATTAAATCATAGGACTCCAGATATTGGCATAGCAGACCACTTGGCCAGGGGGTGCTGAATGATAAAGAGGTCTATTCACAATAAGTTATTTGTTTGTTCACAGGGTGAGTCACTGAGTAATTTGAGGAGTTTCATTCTCTGGTACATAGCCTATACACACGTTTGTAGGCGCTTTCAATCATAACAATCTTTGTATTCTTTAAAATAGCTGTTCATAAGCTCACAAAAGCTCCTCTAAACCTATTCTGGTAAGTCAGGGTAAGTCCAAACCTTTTAAAGAACCTAATCAGCAAGATAGACAAGTATGTTATCTGTTTTGACAATAAAAATCAAATTTGTTTAAAACTTTATAATAACTTTTTAAAACATATAGTAAATTAGGAAATTAAGAGTAAGCAAAGTAGGACTTAGAGAATAATCTCTCAATCTCTTCAGAGAATGTGATTCCAGGTGATAATTTGTTCAGGGTCATCAGATTCCAAATCCCAGTTACTAGCTGATCTTCTTAAAATCTGAAAGGTATACTGTAAAGCTCCTGATGTTTGTAAGTGTAGTCTAACTGTTTTAAGCCTGAACGTGACTCCTGTGGCTCTTGAGGCTGTACATTTGGCCTGTTTTGCGCCACCACTTTTTGATTTGTAATTAATTGGTCTCCTGAAATGTTGACCCTTTAGTTAAACATTCATAATTAAAAATGAAGACTCACTTTCCAAATAGAGAAATAAATACGACTATCATTGGTGGGAACTTAAAGGAACAAAGGGCTCCTCCAGGGGCATCATTTTTAATGTTGGGCGGTTACTTTATCTGTTAAGATAATGGAGCGTCCTCTAACGTCATTGTGACCACCTGGTAATTTCTTTTGGAAGTTTCAGGGTACAAAAGGTCCTTTGTCTTAAGAAGTTAATTTATCAAAATCTATAAAAATGGCTTCCAAGTTGTTAAAATTTATTTTTTATTGGAAGCTGAGTTATGAAGTACTCAATTGCTTTCCTTATCAGCTATATTATCATACCAATGTTAGTTCTATAAATGTTGGGGTTTTTGGAAGAGGTCTTTCCATAAGGAGAAAATTAGCCCCTTTTATTGAACTCTTCTCAGCAATAATCTACCTAAGATGAGACCTATGGAAATAATTTAAATGCCATGTGTATACTTAGTTATATGTAAGTTGGGATGTGATGTCCTTAATATTACTGAGTTACTCTTCTCATAATAACAGTTTAAGTAACATCAAGATAGCCTGCAGATTGAATCTCTTTCTGCTAAGCATCACTTTTTGAAAATCAATTCAGCCTTGAAATTTAGCTCCACTAAAGAGATTTACAAAAACTATTAGCAAATATGGCGGGAAACCCTGCAAAAGAACCCCCGGGCTCGGCCAAACGAGCCAGCACCACCCTTCAAATGAAGCAACCCTCGGTTACCCACCTCAGGGTCAACCAGAATCACCCACTCTCAAGCAGCGGCTGTGAAAGCAGGCACCACCCCCAACCTGGAGCTACTTCAACTAGCGCCAGTTCACCTGATCGCACTTCTGCAACCTGCACGCCCAACAGCTCTGCATGCGCTGCCTCCCACCAATCCGCTGGGCCCCCTCCAACCAAGGAGGCCATCACCCACGCTGTTTTAATGGCGTCTGCTCAGTTGAATGCAAAGCAGCCCATCCAGGCATTCACCTCCCCCATTGTGTCAGCTAATTCAGACCCATCTATTATTGCTGATGCCGTGTTTCTGGCTCCCCCCATGAGGGGCGATACCCAGCTACCTGGCCCCAAACCCTCGGATGTAAGGTTGGATTAGCCGCACATTATGGTTCACTAAGCAACAAATTGGGACAATCTACTCTTACCAATGGGGATTAAATGGTTCGGATTTTGGAACTTCACACCAGTTCCAATCTCACCCGTCCCATTTAACCCCATAATTGGCACTTCTCAAGTTTAAAATTTATCTCCATATGCTGAAAACGACCAATTCACCAATCAGCCAGTGAGTTTTGCCCACAAAATCACAGCAAATACTCGGGCTGAATTTACCCAAATAGATTGGGATGGTGATGAAACATCGCCCTCCTCCCAATTGGATGGAGTTAATTCCAATCTGGATGGGCCTCCCAATTTAGCGAGGCCCAACAATCCGCCCCTCAATTCAATATGACGCCAGAAACTGCTGTAACATTCCAACAACAGGGGAACTCCGCAAACTTGTCCAAACCACCAGCTTGCATTCAACCCGCGATTGCAGCCCAAAGCAAACACAAACGTACCAAAGGAACCACTGGGGCATGGCAAAAACCTCTGGCACCAACGCTAACCAAAGCTGATCCCCGTGAAGTGGCGTTTATTGCTGATGTTAAGAAGAAATGGGCCGAAACTAGAGCGCAAAAAGCTCTACCTCGCTCAACCCTCTCCCACACGATTTGCCTTTATTATGGGCATAACCCTGTTGAATTCTATATGGAGGATTACTTCTCATACTTTGCAGCGATCGCGGAGACATATCCCAATTAACACCACCATCCATGAATCAGTGGAGGGCCACTACATCGATGTGGGCTTCACTGAAGCTGCCCTTGCTGACCATGCTGCCACCCTCCAGGTCATTATTCCGCATGGATCTCTTCGCATCTCCCACACATGCTCTCACCTGGAGAAAATTTCATGGGTTACTTTTTACAACCTACCAACGACTGTTGATCCTGAGTCTCTTAAACTGGCGCTCCATCGTGGCTTAATGGAGTTTGAGTCTGTTCTTTCAGTGGACTTTAGCGTCCCCTCTTACTATGCTCCCACTCAAAGAGCTCACAATGCTAGGGCGTCATTCATCCCCTCCCCCACTGTATCCCGCAACATTGAGGTTATTCCTCATGTGGCGGTAGTTGGGGCATGCCCTGAGATCTTTTTTGTCGACCCTGATCAGGCGCGCCCCTGGTGTTCATGGTGTAAACCCTTGGACACCTGTATAATGGCTGCACAGCTCGAAAACAAGCCCTCTTAGCCACCACCCAGGGGCCTAAACCAGGCTAAAAACGATCCCACGTGGCCGCAGCAGCAATTCCACAACCCACACAATGGGTTCCCATTCAAGACCCGTCCCCTGAGGCCTTACACCTAGCAGTTGAAACAGCTAACCCCACTATTGTTATGGAATACTTTCGCGCTCATGCCCCCCTTCCAGTGGGCACCCCCTCCAATCTCCCAGAGTCAACTCCCTCTCTCACCAAGCGCAAGGCATCTCCCACAGAGCGCCTCTCGTCAGCCACCCCCACTCAGGGCTCCGCGGCACCCCCACCAACCTCCACCAGCGATTTATCGCATCAACCCTCAGCTCCCAATGGAGCTATGCCCAACAGCATGGACTGGAAACCCGCGGCCTGCGGTAGAAGTGCCACCTCAAAGAGTCCTACCCCAACCCCACAGTCCATTTCGCGCGGCTCCTTTGCAGTGTTGGAGGAAGAGAATATGGACTCAGACTCATCAAATGGGGACACCGCGGAGGTCACCATTGAGCACCCTCAGGTCCTTCCCCTGCAACGGAGTGGGGGCAGCATCCTAGGCTGGCTTACTGGGTCCTCCGCCCCCCACCCTCT
This sequence comes from Massospora cicadina, assembly GCA_022478985.1. Lineage (NCBI taxonomy): Eukaryota > Fungi > Entomophthoromycota > Entomophthoromycetes > Entomophthorales > Entomophthoraceae > Massospora > Massospora cicadina. The sequence goes on along the minus strand of JAKSZP010005418.1, from coordinate 17,575 downwards.
CCTTCCCCTCAGAACCCTCGACGCTCCTCACGGATTGCAGCTAATAGTCAAGCTAAAGGACTCAAAACTAGCCGCCTCACAGCAACAGGTTTAAGCGCTGGCAACCCCCCAGGACATGGAGGGGAACAGCTATGAGTCCCCACGGCAGCACCCTGGCCCTGCAATCCATCAACGCGAATGGGTTGTGGGACTTTAAGCGGAGAGCCCGCCTCCTCCACAACTTCAGGTCAGCACAAATTGACATCGCTGCTGTCCAGGAGCCCCATATCCTCCCCCACGAACAATCTGCATGGAATGAGCAGTTTGGAGGCAACTCCTTCTGGACAAACCATGTCGCCTTTATTGTTTTGAATCCCCGGGTTAAAACCCATTCTTTTTCACAATATCTAGGTGGCCACCTCATACTGGCCAAACTCACCACTCCTGACTTCTCTTTCTTCGCTGCAAGCATCTACCTGCCTAGTGCAGGTCAGGAGCAAAACCGGCTCTTGTAAGAGCTCGTCCAACTTAATCTACCACGGAATACAGTCCTCTTGGGAGATTTTAACACAACCATAAGTCGCGTCTGTGACTCTTACCCCCCTACAGCAAAGGAACGCCCTGGATCAAGTCGCCTCCAGGATTTCCTTCGCCTGAGTGGCTTTATAGATGCGCTTCCACCCTCCGCGTCTAGCCTAGGTTGCATGACTAGGATCCAGTATGATGGAGGAGCTTTCCAGTCAGCGTCACGCATAGATATGGCACTGATTGGCCCCCTGCTAATTGGACGCGTCTCCTCTCCCATCTCTCGTGACAACTATCTGAGTGATCACATGTCACTCACCGTTGTCCTTACCACCATTCTTAGACCGTCGCGTAGGTTCTGGCCTAGGGTTGCCCCAGCTCTTCTCAACAACCCCTTCACTAAGGAGAAGCTGTCTATGACCATCCGGAGACTCTTACCTCCCCCCACCCCACCTGCTTGACCACAAAACTAGATGGGTGGTGACCAAGGAGGGCATCACCCGCGTTGCTTACAGCTGTGCCAAAGCCCAGATGACCGCAGCACGCGCCAGAGTCAAAAGGGCGGAAGCCAGAATCAGACATCTGTAGCGAAACTGCCAGCCTTCGCCCTCTCCCAGTTGGTTGGAAGACTGGGAAGTGGCGCAGGAAGCACTCCGCTTGGAGCTCACACTGCAGGAAGAATGGGCAGCAAACTTTACAACATCTTGTTACTATGCTCAATGTGAACGCCCCACCCGCTTCTTCTTTCAGAAACAGAAAGCCCAGTCAACAGCGCAGGATATTACTGCACTGAAGATTGGCACTACAACCACTTCGGATAAGGAGGAAATCACGCAGGAACTACACCGCTTCTACTCCAGCCTCTTCCATGCCACCCAGGGGACCCGTCGGACATCCAAGACTTCCTGTGGCGGGCTCTAGAGCCGCCCTAGACCCACGGGCTGATGAGGCTCTACTGGCGCCTATTTCCATCCAGGAGGTGATGGAAACCCTTCTGAAATCCCCACGGCTTAAAGCCCCAGGCCCAGACAGAATACCCTTCGAGGTGTACCTTCTGGAACCTGCGGTGATAGCCAGTACCCTCCGTGACCTCTTCGCTGCACTCTTGGTGAATGGCGAGGTCCTCCTCGACTCCAGAGGCTCAATCACGACCCTCATTCACAAGAAGTCAGACCATGAGAACCTGGAGAACTGGCGCCCCATAGCGTTGATCAACACAGACCACAAGCTCTTCACAAAGCTTCTGGCCAACCGCATCACCAAATGGGTGTCACCTCGCCTCTTTTCATCCCAGAACGGTTTTATTCCGGGGAGGTCGTTATAGGACAGCTATAATGACCTTCACGTGACTTTGACTGCTAACTCTCGTAAGGTGAATGGCTTTGTGGCTCTCCTGGATATGGAGAAAGCATATGATCTTGTGGCCTGGAAGTATATTGATGCTTTCCTGGCCCGCTTCCATCTCCCCCCACAGCTAGGCGCTGGATATCAGCGCTCTATGACCAGCTCCACACCAGAGTCCTGGCGCCAATGGGTTTTACAGTGGCAGTACCAGTTGGACAAGGTCTCCGGCAAGGGGACCCCTGAGCCCTATCCTTTTTAACATCACCCTCGACCCCCTCTTGGCCTCCTTACAGGACAAGTTAACAGGGATTCTGGTCCCAGGTAAAGCCCCCACCCGCACCATGGCATTTGCAGATAACACCGCCATTGCATATGGCTGCCCTGGGGATGTTGCCCTCGCTGCTATGACCATTAGAGAGGTACACCAAGGCGTTCAACGCCATGGTCAACACCTCCAAGACAACAGTTGTACAGGTCGGCTCCCCCACCTTCCCCCCACCATTTGGTATTGAACCTGTGCGCGGTACCTTCCGTCACCTGGGCGTTCTCACCAACCAACAAGGAGTTGCGCTAAAAGACAATGAGGACTTGCTCCTCGCAGCAGTTAACTCCAGGATTGCCAGCTGGAACCGGCGGCACATCACCCCCAGGGTAAAGCTCTGATGGCCAATGTGTTCCTTCTCTCCAAAGTCTGGTTCCTAGCGCATGTCTGCCCATTCACAGATGCCTTTTATACGCGGCTCAATGTACTCCTCCGCTGTTGGATCTGGGGCTCAAACAATCCACCAATGGCCCTCTCAACCATTGCCTGACCCTACAATGAAGGGGGCCTAGGGCTTCTGGACAAGCGATCCCACGCCACCACAATCTTCCTGAAGTTCCTATGGCCGATTGTCTGCTGGGACGCGACCCCCATGCCCCAATGGGCGCCCGCCCTCCGCCAGTCAGTGTCAGCAGCTCTGGGTCTTCCTAGAGCATCTCTGACCTCATTAGGGGAGTGGCTCACAAACCACCCAGGCCATCGCCTGAAACCATCCTCATCCCCCTACTGGAACCAGGCTCTCCTTGCCCTGAAACGAGTAGGCGCGCGGATCCACCATGCCTTCTCAAACAGAAGGGAAGGCCCTGGCCTCAGCCCCCATCGCCATGCAATTGTGCACAATGGACAAGCTGTCACAACTCGCCTCTACCCCCAAGATCGTCCTCCCATCCGCCCAAGCCTCCTTGAGCACCTCGCTCCCTCCGTGAGATTTAACCTTAAGGAATTATGGAAGGACGTCTATCACCCCATCCTGTCAGCAAAGGTGTCCAACACCTTATGGAGGGTGCTCCACTGTTCATACAGGACAGGGGACTGGACTGGCCCTACCTTCCAGCACCAAAGCTGCCCCCACTGTGCGGAGCCTATTGACTCCCACCTCCATCATTTTTCACCTGTCCAGGTGTCACCGCATTTTTGCCAAAGGCCCGCGCGCTCCTCCATGCTCAGCCCTGGTCTGGACACCCTGTGCAAGACCTCACGTTCGAGCAGACGTTGCCTGGTTGCCACCAACCCCTCCATGTCCTCGCCTATGCCACAGCCATCTGGACCATCCATAACTCCTTCCTTCATGCTGCCTTTGACCAGCAGGTGTGGACCCACACACACCACACATGATCACCCACACACACACACACCCCCCACGACCCGCGCCGGGTTTCAGGTACACTTTGAGATGGCCCTGAAGGTCTGCACTATGTCGCCAACCCTCCCCCACTCAGTTGTCACTGCAGCACGGCTCTGGCGCGCAAACCCCCTCCCCTTTCTCGATGCCTCCTCCCTCCCCTTCCCTCACCTCAGGCTCTTAGGAGCCCAGGCGTAATTTTATAAACATCAATGAATTCCCCCCTTAGGTTGGGACCATCTAGTACTAAAAAAAGATAGCCTGCAGATTCCAAGGGTGTCCTTAGCACATATGGTAGAACATCACTTCTGTCTAACTCAAATATAGGCAACTTGGGTCTTTTGTTTTTTTCTTTGGTAAGCTCCTTAGCGACTTCATAATGTTACTGCTGACATTAAGTATCTTGAATATCTCCTATTCCAGCTCATCTTGATATCTTCTGGGGGTAAATTATTCTTATCCACATCCATTAATGGGGCTAAAAGCTTGTTACATGGCTTCTATTCTGTATAACGCTTTATATATGACATGTGAGTAGTCCTATAGGTAGCTCAACAAGTAAGCAATCAGAGCCAATGGCACCATGTTGTCCCATATTAAATAATGTTTAACTAAAACTCTTTAAGATTGAAATAATGGTCAAATTCACTCTTTCCATGCTTCCATTGTTTGCAGAGTTGTATATACGGTAAATTGATGCTTTTGTCACATCTCATGATATGATTTATTGTTTAAATCGCGGAGACAAGGAGTCAATAATTAAAGACAAAGGGGTTAATCTGGTTGCCCTCCAAATTCTCATGTATACATTGGATCAGCGCTTTCAATGCCAAGCAGGCTTGGGTTGATCATAATAGGGTGTATGATGAGGCTCAAGGCGTCATTTTAATGGTGTCAGAAATCACAAAATTTTGTTTTAATAGGGATGGACTGTAAAGTTTACTTTTCAAATGAGGGTTGAATTCGAGCTCATTCTAAAATAAAATAAATGAAACACTCATCTGGTATTTAAGTCTCAAGTTTATGTATATTTGACGTATGGGACTACCACCGATGGGAGCCTCTCAATAATGGTTAAATCAGCTCTAAGCCTCAGAAAAAAGAATCCTATCCCAGCACCCAATTTCCATTATAATGATGTTAGTATGACATCTCTTTGTTAGACATCTTCTTAAAATTCATATTATCTTAATATCTATCAAATAATACCTTTTGACTCTCTTGACGTTTACCTCCTAATGAAGTTATTCTAGTTTTTATATGTAAACTAAAAAGGCGTTTGTTGGCGCTACAGTTCTCTAGACTGGTGTTAAGGTCTGATGGTGGCTTGAAGCTGCAAATTCGCAAAAAGGTCGAGAAAGAAGTGAAAACCAGTTAGGATATCAAAAATTTAATTATTTTAAAAGGTGTCAATTTTATTAGGGTGCGTAGGGACATGGTGCCTCAAGAATCATTGGGGTCCATCCATTCAGGATCTTTTCTTATCTTTTAGATTGGCTGCCTTGTGGGCATCCTCAATGAGATTTGCCGCCCACCTGACTGAATAGGTGGAAACGCTGCCCCACGTGACTCAGGAATTGGGGAGGAGAATCATGAAGTCAATTTTGCTTGGATAGGTTTAGGAACTGATTTGGTATGGCCCAATCTGGAAGTTGGGAATTTGATTCATTTGTTATCTCTAATTCTAAAAGTGTTAACACCATATCAGGTTGGGATTTCTTAGTCCTTTTAGTAGTACATCTATATATATTTATAGAAACTCTCCTCACATTAGTTGATAAAATGTTTTTTAAATGTATGGTTTTTTTCAGTTTAGGCTTCTCACTGAGCGTTTTATAGTTGTTTGGACATTTGTGACGACTACTATGCATTTAGTCACCCTTTAATCATCTGGTATACTTGGTGTAAGGCAATGAGTTTTTTTACCACCATCAAATAGAGGTCCTACTATCCTGCAGGTACCTGATGATTTTGGACCTAGTGGTTTGACTTGATCTATTATAATCCCCAATTTAGTAATATATATTAAATTAAGCAGCCTCTGGCTTCTATTTCTTCCAGTGTTTTAATTATTATCCTTTTAAGCAGTCATCATACGCCTCCTCATGGTGTAACTTTCTGCGTCAACTTTCGCCCAGTTTGGTGAATTGAAGTTTTTGATATACAGAGTCCAACCTCATTTATGGTAATCCATTAAAGGTTTGAAATGCCTTTTTATGAGTACCTCAGACAGAGGTGACTTTCTTCCAAACCTTCTAGAAGCTCTTTGGCTTTTATCAAGCGGGATGCTCATGGGTGGCATATTTGTATCAATTTGGTGGTCAGTATAATCCTTACCTGTGTCTGAAGTTGTGATAATGTCATCCTTTCATTTAGTTTTCCCAATCTATAGTAAATACTCCTGGGTATGGTTGTTCTTGACTATCAACTTTGACCACGTGAGAAGCAGCCTTACTAAAAATCCTCCATTCCAATGGAAGTTGGGTTTATTAAAAAGTAGAAGTTGAAGTTTAATCCGAGAAAACCATATAATTACTAGAGCTAAAACTAGCACTTTGCCTTTAAGAAGTAACGGTTCTACTATAAAACATCATTGTTTTTGGTGAATTCAGAGGGATGGCAGGGGTATAGCCCCTTTTACTGATTACCATATATAATTTGGTTGAGGAGTGTTTCTTGTTAGACCATATAATACTAGCCCTGGGGTTTCAGCATCTTACTTTGGAAACGATAACCTTGGGGCAGAACCCTGGCAACCTTGGCAGAATTGGTGAGCCAACTTAATTCTATTCCCCATATTCAATAAAAAGAGCACTGGATAACTACGTTTATTTAATTTGAAATAAGTAAAGGAACTGCATATAAGATCAGGAAGGGCTAGCTTTGAAGCTTTGTCTGTTTATCAGACCACTCCTGAGTGACCTCTTTTGGTTTCCAAAGTGATTAGCCCATCTTATGAGGAAAGAAAGGCAGGGATGTTACCAAATGAGAATTCCCATATGACTGGAGATAAATTTAGTGGGTTGTCAAGATTATATGCTTTAATTAGGAATCATTATGGATTTTTTTCTCTCAGCTACTCACTGTTCACCCTTAGAAAGATTAGGACAACAGTGTTAGGGGATACTGGTGCCTCCAAAAACTACATTGATTAAACCTATCTAACTACCTTGAGTTACTATACGTACTTGATGTTATGGTAAGGGCAGGTGCCTCTCAGCCTATTCCTAGACTGAAATTTAGGGTCTTGTCTTTATTAATTTGGTTAGCATCAGCTTGCTGACCACTTCTTGCGACCAAAAAAGACTTTACCCAATTAGCTTGGGTATAGAGTGGTTATGTAGATTTCATGTATAAACCACTTTGATGGACAATACTTTGAGTTTAATTTTAGGTAGGAAAGAGATGATACATTTCATGTCTGCGGTGGACACCCTAAGCAATTTAACTCAATTGCCTAAAAGCAAAACCTTACTCTTGCGCCTCTAATGAAGCCTACCCCAGAAGCTCCCCTACCTTCTTGATTGGAGGGGTTATAGTCTTCTTCTAATGAAACTTCTGCCAATGTGTCACCTGAATATTATGGAGCTAATTGTGATTTAAAACTTACAGTAAAATTGGTACATAAGTCATCACCTAATCTTTTTAAACTTGAGGGAGAAGGATATATAAAATAGGGTGACTAAATAACTTGCAAAAGATACCATAGATCAGCGTACCTCTACTTTATTCTCATCACTATTATCTGTGGAAAAAGAAGATGATTTAAGCCCTGTGTAGATTAAAATAAATTGAACAATGTAACCAGCCCTGATCTGCGTCTTATTACGACGAAGTACAAGTTGCTTATTATGTGGAAAAGGCCAAAGTCTTATCTAAGTTGAATTTCTTGAACGCATTTAACATGATTAGCGTATGAATGGGAAGGAATGAAACTTAATTTCGTACCAAGAAAATGGTTTTTTAATTCTGGGGCATGCCTTTTGGGATCAAAAATGCACCTGCAATTATCAACGTCATAATGATGTGGTGTTGGGTGTCAATCAAACAGCACATTAGAATTAGACTGGCCTGCCAACCTGAGTGCTGAAGCACCCAAACGGCAAACCAGAATGCCAGAGGCACTGCTGCTGGTATGACAGTTATGGAATTGGGAAGGGGTTCCGTCGATAATTGCATATGAGCCATAATCGCATATAGACCCATATTGAATTACCAGATGAAAACTCCATAAACCTCGAGGGGTGTTGGAATACTGGTAGAAAGGGCGGTTTGTTTTTCAACATAAAAAACTAAAATTGGAAAATGGTTTTTTGGTAAAATAAGGAATAAAAGACCAAAAATATTCTCAGTGCAAGGCAACTAATTAAATAGTGTTTGATTGTGGTGAGTCTAAGCAGGGATTGGGTCCCTCAAATTACCTACCCTAGTGAAATTTTCAGGGAATGAAGCAGATAATCTCAATTGGAACTAACATCAAAGGACATCGATGAATCACCCCCTTGGGTTGGGACCATCTAGTACTAAAAAAAGAACTAACATCAAAGGATTCAGCGGCAGGCTGAGTCGCTGTCAGTTTAACTCAAACGCCTGAACCAAGGATCAACTGCATTTTTGTTGGTTAGCACGATGGCTTCTGGCCCAATGAGCAACGGGAAATCCCCAGGGCCACCCCATATAGGGGCGTTCCCAATTGGTTGGAAATGGTTTTTGGGATGCCTGACCTGCCCATGCCTGGTAACTGAGCTGTTTGTTTGGTCAAATGAATTATGTCAGCCACAACTCTCAATTTGCTGGATCAGGGTTTCAAGCTGTCAGCAATGGTTTCTGAAGATACCATCTGCAGATTGAGGTTCATCCCTGACAATTTTTTTTTTTGGGGGGAGGTTTGGCATTGACAATCATATTGGTAACTGAGTCAAAACTGTCCATGATTCTGGCTAATAATTTGACATTATCCCTTCTGTGGAATGCATTTTCCAATTGTCCACTTTTATCCTGTCAGTCTCAGACCCTTCAACATCAATTTGGCAATCTCAGTGCAGATTTCCTTAATCCAGCTGACAAGTTCAACTGAGGTGAGCAAGGGTACCGGGGGAGGAATCTGAAGAGCGAGGGCTGTTACCCAGCGCTCATCTATCACGTGGGTGAGGTTGCCCTGGGTGACAGGGGTAAAGCCACCCTCTTCAGCCCCTTTTTATTCAGAAACAGAAAGAGCACCCGATTTATGCACAGGGGACGTTCTCCTGGAATTATGTTGCCCTTTCCTTTTTCCAAAGGAAGGGATGCACCACCGGGAAACTGCATGGTGCCACATTTTTATGAGCCTTGAGCAATCTTTATTGCAATAACATCCACAACTTTTTTTTAGAGGGGATAGTGTAATGGACAAGTTTGTCTTATTTGTTACATTACAACTTGAATTTTAGGATTTTGAATCTGAGTTGGATCATTTTAAAAAAACATTTTTGGTTCTTTTGTTTCAGACGCTGGGTTGTGCCTCGCCTTAGCTGTTGATTAATCTTGTGTGAGCCTAATCAATAGCTCAGGTGAGGTCCCCAAAGTGCTGCCTTTATAAGGCATGTGTGCCCATTATAAACTTCACTTCAGAAATTCTATGAGGACAATCTAATACGCCCTTTCTGGAAAGCATTTTTGGTTGCTCCCCAGATGAGCTCTGGTCGTTGGGCACCTTGTTTTTATGATCCAGAATAAAAATAAAGGATTTTTTGGGGTTCGTTTACCTCACATACCTGTGTTTTTTTCAGATGTTTCCATTTTGAGGAAGCTTTCACATGGTTGGATTGGAACAACCACCCAGAGGATTTACATAGCCAACCAATGAGAGATGAATGTTTGTTTGCTTGTCAGTGTCCCAAACCTCTCCCTACTTGGTTGGCCACTTTGGTTGCTTGTCAGTGCACCAAAACATTATGTAAAATTATATGGCAAATGGAACTGAAGTTTTTCGTCTGTTACATTACTTCCAAAGTCATTTTTTTGCTATATGCAGCTGATCCCCAGTTTGGACCAGCCTCAGTGGTCACTTGATCCCAGTTGTTGAGGGACCAGCACTGGTGGGAGCTGGTGACTAATGGCCAACCCTGGACTTGAAGTGACCATCAGTTCGAATTCCTGGTGGGGCTTCCCACTCACCAGGGATTGGTGGCATCAAGGGGTCCTGTCCCAGCAGGGCTCCCTCATCCTGTGAATGGTCCACCTGGAAAGGGGTCAGACGTCCAGCCACGCTGGACCATGCGCCCCTCTCACGTTTTCCTTAGCAAAAGCGCCTTCCTTGTGAGGATAGAAAGTTTATCATCAATGGGGCCTGGGAGGGGGCGCAACACAGCCACGTGCTGGGAGTGCATCCTTGTGCCAGGTGGGCTGATTCTGGCAGTACAGTGGCGATTCAATCCTGCCATCTGTGTTTCTTTAAAGGCTCAGAGTTTATCCAGGCTAATTTTCCTGGGGCTTGAGGTAACTCGCCCCAGGAAGCCCTCATCATGGCGGCCTTCTGCTGAGGGGCCCCTCTTCAGGGAGGGAGTTTCCTCTAAGTGGGGTGATGTAATGTATGAGTTTGTCTTGTTTGTTACATTATGACTCAGATTTGGATTTTCTAAAATTATGTTGGATCGCTTTATTAACATTTTTGGTTTGATTGTTTTGGACGCTGGTTTGTGCCTCGCCTGAGCTGTAAATTAGGCTTGTGAGAGACTGATTGATAGCTCAGGTGAGGTCCTCAAAGCTCTGCCTTTATAAGGCTCACGTGCCCATTCTGAAGTTCACTTCAGAAATTCTATGAGGACACCCTAGCATTCCCTTTCTGGGGAGCATTGTCAGTTGCCCCCAGATGAGCTATGGATGCAGGGCCTTTTATGTCCCAAAATAAAAACAAAGGTGGATTCAGGGTTTGCATACCTCACTAGATTGTGGTCTTATTCCCTGTTGAGATGCTATTTGAGCGGTTTGGGTGGGCCAACTCCCCCAGAGGACTTTGCATGGACAACCATTATGAGGTGAATGTTTGGCTGCTTGTCAGTGCCCCAAACCTCTCCCTGATCGGTTAGGCCGCTTTAGTTGCTTTTTGGTGCACCAGAGCCATATATAAAATTATATGGCAGTCAGAACTGGGGTTTCTCTGATTGTTACATTTTTTCAAAGTCCATTATTGCTATATGCTGCCAATCCCCAGTTTGGACTGACCTCAGTGGTCACTTGGTCCCAGTTGTCGAGGAATCAGCACTGGTGGGAGCCAGTGACTGATGGCCAACCCTGGACTTGAATTGACCATCAGTTCGAATTCCTGGTGGGGCCTCCCACTCACTAGGGATTAGTGGCATTGAGGGGTCCTATCCCAGAAGGACTCCCTAACCCCGCGGGATGGTCCGCCCAGAAAGGGGTCAGACATCCAGCCATGCTGGACCACATGCCCCTCTCACGTTTTCTTTGGCAAAAGCGCCTTCCTGGTCAGGATGGGAAGACCATCACCAATGGGGGCCTGGGAGGGGGTACAACACAGCCATGTGCTGGGCGTGCATCCTCATGCTGGGTGGGCTGATTCTGGTAGCCTAGTGACGATTTGATCCCACCATCTGTGTTTATTTAAGGGACTCAGAGTTTATCCAAGTAATCTTCCTGGAGCATAAGGTAACTCATCCCAGGAAGCCCTCATTGTGGCGGCCTTCCACTGAGGGGCCCCTCTTTGGGGAGGAGTTTTTCCCCCTAAGTGGGGTGTGATGCAATGGATAAGTTTGTCTCATTTGTTGCATTCTGACTCGGATTTAGATTTCCAAATCTGAGTCAGACTGTTTTAAACCATTTTTGGTTTTTTTGTTTCAGATGCTGGGTTGTGCCTCTCTGAGCTGTAGATTAGGCTTGTGTGAGCCTAATTGATAGCTCATGTGAGGTCCCCAAAGCGCTGCCTTTGTAAGGCGTGCATGCCAATTCCAAAGTTCACTTTGGAATTCTACAAGGACACCCTAGAATTCCCTTTCAAGCATTGTTGGTTGCTCCCCAGACGAGCTCTGGTCAGCGGCGCCTTGGTTTTTATGATCCAGAATAAAAATAAAGAATGTTTCAGGGTTCGCATACCTCACATACCTGTGGTCTTTTTAGGTTTTCCATTTGAGGAAGCTTTCACATGGTTGGTTTGGAACAACCACCCAGAGGATTTACATAGACAATCAATGAGAGGTGAGTGTTTGGTTGCTTGTCAGTGCCTCAAACCTCTCCCTACTCAGTTAGGCCACATTGGTTGCTTGTCAGTGCACCAAAGCATTATGTAAAATTATACGCAGTCAGAACTGGTGTTTTTCCATCTGTTACAGAAATGGAGCGTTGGGGTGGTAATCATGGAGCGCCTTGATTAGTTCCATGCAATTAGCACAATCCTGAGCCCTGACCCGACTGTTCTCATAGGCTGGATACCCCTTCCACAGATAAGATAATGAACTGACTACTGGGATTTGCACGACGCTAAGATGTTTTCCTCCTCAGCTTCTTCTGCATCCTCTATCACTATTGGTTCTTGTTTGGTGGGAACGATCCCCTTGAATGGGGACAACTGAGATATGTGGAAGACGCGTGCTGTTTCCAATGAGCTGGCAGTTTTAACTGAAAAGCCCCATTTCCCAAGTCTTCCTCCACCAGTGGGGACCTGAATGCTTGCTTGTAAACTTCCAGAAAGGTACCTGCATCCACAGATGGCGAGTATCTAACATAACATGAGAGCCCACCGCTATAGTGACCAAGAAGCCATTTACTATCCCAAACCAATTATATTACTAGTAGCCTTTTTAAGATGCTCCTGCACTAAAGGACTGGGTAGACCTAATGTGCTCAACGTGATCTGTGGCAGCAGAAACCTCTGGACGAAGACAGGGACTGACCAAGAAAGAGGGATTATAACCCAACATCAATTCACATGGAGAAAACCCTGTAGAAGAATGATTATCATTATGATATGCAAATAGGGTGAGAGAGAGGTCATCAGCCCTGGTATCTAGTGCGGCTGATGCATAACAATGCAAATAATGCTCCAAAATTTGGTTAACACGCTCAGTTTGTCCATCATACTGTGGATGGTATGCAGTGGAATGGCAAAGGGTGATTTTTAAGATGGTCAAAAGCTCATTCCAGAACCGCGCTGTAGATTGGGGCCCATGGTCACTGATGATCTCCTGTGGGCGACCAAACATAGAGAGCACATGGCGCATGAAAAGATGAGCAGTTTCTTATGATATGCTTGTGGAAGCACAGAGGCCAAATAGGGAAAATTTGGTGAAGCGATCAAACACCACCATCACCGCCATAAACCCATTAGAACAGGGGAATTCAACAATAAAATCCACAGACACCAAAGTCCATGGACCCTCCGCCTTTTGTAAGGGATGTAGGAGGCCATTTCTTCCTGAGTGGTTCAGCTTGGCTCATTCACAGGTAATAAAATCAGCGATCCAGGCTGGAGCTTCCTTTGATAAACTCGCCCAGTTATAAGTCCACTTGATCAAGTTGATGCATTTCTTGTTGCCTGGATGGCCAATCGTGGGAGGGTCGTGATGCGCTTAAAACACCTCGGCTCTAAGGAGAGGATTAACCCAAACTTGTGACCTAAGATAGATGAGACCCTTCACCAAGGAATACAAGGAATGTTTGTGGGTTTGAATGAATAAATTGATCAAGCAACTCCACTCCTTCGGGGCAGGACATCTGAGCGGTTAAAACCCATGAAATAAGTGGAGCATTAGGAATTAACTCTACTGAGGCGACCACAGGCGTGACAATAGATAGAATTTAGGTGGTGGGGATCACAGTAACCTGGTCCACCCCCTCTGAGTCCTTGGGGCAGTGGCTGGAATGCTGCTAAGGAATTCAAAAAGCACATTTATAACACCTTTCACAAATTTGTATTTTAGAATTGAAACTGCACAAATTTCAATAGGTATGAGCCTGCCTATGTGCCAATTTTTGTGGTTTGCAGAAATATAAAAGAGCTTGGCGGTCCATGCACAAGGTTAACTCATGCTGGGCACCCTGTAACAGGTACCACCAATGAGTCAATGACCAAGCTATGGCTGCCAATTCCTTATCATAAATGGACCATATTTGCTCAGTTGAAAGAAATTTCTGGGAAAAGTAGGCAACCAGATGTTTTATGCCATCATGCTCCTGGAGCAGAACTGCCCCAACTGCTACTGCTGAATCATCACATGCAATGATATACAGTTGGGAGGGGTCCACATGTTTTGAAATAGGGGGTGATAAGAATACATCTTTAATTTACTTGAATGCTTGCTGGCACTTGGGGGTCCAATAGAAAGGCACATTTTTACCCGTGAGGGAGTGGAGAAGAGCAGCTAACTGGAAAAGGGCTGGGGAAACTTTCTTTAGGAAAATAATGGTACCCAAGAAACTACATAATTGTTTCTGGGTTGTTGGAGTTGGCCACTCGCGGATGGCATCTAACTTGTTGAGCAAAATCGCATATTAATCTTTTAAGACCAGGTTCACAAGAAAGGTAACTTCCTCCTTATAAAACTCGTATTTTGAAGGCTTGATGAACAGGCCTGCCTTGTGCAAAGCAGATCGACCATTTCTAAGTCTTTAGAATGTTGTTCAGGAGTTGGGGAATGAAACAAGATGTCATTAATATATGCAACTGTTCATGTAAACTGGGGGTCACCCAGCACACTGTTGATCATTCTTTGAAAGGTGGCTGGCGCGTTCTTCAACCCAGAGGGTATTATGTGGAATTCATATACCAAGTTTTGTATGAATCGCAGTAAGCCATTCTTGACCTTCCATTACCTTTTTTGGTTAAGGCATTGATGAGATCAAGCTTGGAGAACACAAAGACTTTGCAATCGCTTGACTGATAGTCTGCTCAAAGGGTAAAGGGTAGGATCGCTCACTGTAATTTTATTTAGGTGACCATAATCATGCAGTGATGGAGAGAGCCATCGGACTTCTTAGCTAAAACGATGGGGGAGGCAATTGGCGACGTCTCTTTAAACAATAATCCTTTCTTAAGCATATTGTCTAGCCAGGTGTTAGGAGAAGCCTCCTCTTCTGCCATGTGGGGATACAAAGGGCGGTTGATGTTCACCAACTGTACCGTTGTTCAGAATCCTAAGTTGAATTTAGTGTGAGGGAGAAGACAGTCTGCCTTCTCAGAATCAAAGATACTCCAATAGTGCATCCCTTCTTCAGGAAAATCAGATGGAAGGCCTGAAGGGGAGACGAGGGAAGTAATGGAGCTGCGGCCTCATTTTTTTTAAGGGTATTAACTTAGGGAAATTCTCCCTCCGTCTGGTTATTAACAAATGACAACATATTTTATTCCAGATGAATCTTAACATGCTGTTGGTGCCACCATCCAACCACCAAGATAACCAGAAACACCAAGTTTGGAATTTCTGAGAATAGATCGCAAAAGCTAAACTGATGTACTGAGAAAGAAACTTGCTGACGGACTAAATATTAGGTCTGGGAAGCTGAAGAAGCAACCATCACCAAAGGACCTACATCCAGATTGAGCTCCAATCGTTGGGCTAGTTCAACACTCATAAAATTGCCCGTGGCTCCTGTATCCACCAAAGCCTCAAAGTAAACATGATGAGACCCAACATTAAACTTCATGGGCAGTAAGAAGTAAACGAAACTTTCTTTATTAGCAGCTGTAGTTAAATCCTGCAATACAGAAGAGATGGTAGTAGAGTCAGGGGAAACCACTAGGTTCATAGTGGGAGTAAGCCCTTCACAAGTCTAATTACCAGAACATACTGACATAAGCACAATAGCCGCAGCAACTATGGGATGTGGATCGGACATTTTGAGTGGGACTAGGCTAACATGGCCTGAGTAAAATTTCTTCAAAACCTGGTTCATCTAAAAGAGGGGACCATTGCTACGCCAGTGTCCATGAGAAAGGCGGAAATGGTTAGGAATAATGGTTGGTCAATCATGTCAGGCAAACAGCAAGTTAGAATTAGACCAGCCTTCCAGCCTGGGTGCTAAAGCACCCAAATGTCAAACCAGAATGCCAGAGGCACTGCTGCTGGTATGATGGTTATGAAACTGGCTAGAAGTTCTGCCAATAATTGCATATGAGCCATGATCAGATATAGGCCCATAGTGAAATACCATATGAAAACGGCCATAAACTCTGAGGGGTGTTGGAATACTGGTAGAAAGGGAGATTTGTTTAAACATAAAAAACTAAAATTGGGAAAATGGTTTTTTAAAATAAGGAAATAAATTGACCAATAATTTCTTAGTGCAATGTAACTGATTAATAGTGTTTAATTGTGGTGAGTCCAAGCAGGGATCAGGTCCTTCAAATTCACCTAACCTGCTGAATTTTTTGGGGAATGGGGCAGATAATATCAATTGTAACTGACATTGAAGGATTCAGCGACAGGCTGAGTCACTGTCAGTTCAACCTAGAATGCCTGAACTGAGGCTCAACTGCATTTTCATCAGTTAGCGTGATGGCGTCTGGCACAATGAGCAACGGGAAATTCCCAGGGCCACCTCATGTAGGGTAGTCCCAATTGGTTGGAAATGGGTTTTGGATGCCTGACCTGCCCATGCCTGGTAACTGGGCTGTTTGTTTGGTCAAATGAGTTATGTCAGCCACAACTCTCAATTTGCTGGATCAGGGTTTCAAGCTGTCAGCAATGGTTTCTGAAGATACCATCTGCAGATTGGGGTTCATCCCTGACAATTTTTTTTTGGGGGGGGGTTGGCATTGACAATCATATTGGTAACTGAGTCAAAACTGTCCATGATTCTGGCTAATAATTTGACATTTGTCCTTTTTTTGGAATGCATTTTCCAATTGTCCACTTTTATCCTGTCAAACTCAGACCCTTCAACATCAATTTGGTAATCTCACACTTATTTATTTTACCCATCTGAAAAGTTTGACCAAGTTGAGTGAGAGTACCAGGGGAGAAATTAAAGAGGGAGGGCTGTTACCCAGCGCTCATCTCTCACACAGGTGAGGTCAACCTGGGTGATGAGGGGTACAGCCGCCCTCTTTGGCCCCTTTTTTTCAGAAATGGAAAGAGCGCCTGATATACGCACAAGGGACATTCCCCTGACTTACATTGGGAGTGTTTTTAGGTGTATGTGCTGTAGCTTTTATGAATGACATTCTGGTTCTCTCCCCTTAATCAAGCAACCCATGAGATTTACCTGCGGCATGTTTTTGAGAATTTGAGAGCAGCAAACATGACGTTAAAGATTATTAAGTGCGGATTTTTAAAACTCAGGATCAATTTTTGAGCAACGTTTGTTTTAAAGTCATATGACCTCTACTGAAAATGAGACAGCTATTTGTGATTAACCCACGACAACCTTAGTTAAGGAATATAGAAGCCTTTTGGCAACAAATTCACTTTAAGAAGTTCACTACCAACTTTTTTGAGGTTGACTCACCCTTGTATAAGGCCTGAGGGGCTTGATCCCTTTAGTGGTATCTAC
The DNA here is from genome assembly GCA_022478985.1 of Massospora cicadina. NCBI lineage: Eukaryota > Fungi > Entomophthoromycota > Entomophthoromycetes > Entomophthorales > Entomophthoraceae > Massospora > Massospora cicadina. The sequence goes on along the minus strand of JAKSZP010005418.1, from coordinate 578 downwards.
AATGAAGGATGCTTTACAGGCTTTAAAATTTCCCCTTGATTTCTACGCCATTAATTTACCACATATATCCAAATAAGGAGCTTTTAGCATCTAGGGATGCTTCAAAATTTTCTATAGCTGCTGTTCTGTTGCAAGTGGATACATATATAGTCGAGTATTCAATGGGATATTTCTCTCAAAAAATCATCTATGTTAATTTGCTTTGCTTATGACAAAGAGTTGTTGGCATTATTGGGAGATGTGAGTTACTGGAAGTCACCATCTACATGGTTCCTCCCAGCCATTCTTTGTGCATACTGATCACTGAGCTTTAATGTATTACTGGGCCCTCATGTTCTGACTCCATCAAAATCGCTGACATGAGACTCTTGCCCAGATTGTGTTCTCTTATGAGCTCACATAGGGCAAGGAAAACGGATTAGCTGACGCCTTAAGCCAAAACTCAGCCTTACTCCTAACACTAGGAGGTGGAGCTTCATAACACCCACCCAGTGAACTCCCTGGTTAGATTATATCTAAGCAACCCTCACCTATTACTTGCACTCATGCTCTTGCTACTTAGGAGACTGTAGAGGTTT